>JBAJHX010000106.1:3347385-3362590 GCA_037176925.1 Amniataba percoides
GGACGGACAGACGTGCAATAGATGCCACATGTACAGAGAACATCATCAAACATGCTGAGTCTGTGTGTTTAGTCCATCGACGTCACTTTTATGCTAAACAGAGTTTGAAAGGCAAGCCACCGCGCAGCAGTGTATTCAGACGTATTCCCACTGTGATTTCCCTGCATATTATGGTCCCAAATACATCTATTTTATCAGTTACTGAAGTGAAAGCACAAAGGGGTTTTCAGTAAAGATGTCCTAATGTAAATCTGAACATTACAAGTTTTAAATTATTACCAACAATATGGTCAACAGTCATTTTCCGCTCCAGAAAAAGCTTGGTGCTAGCTTCAAATATCTCTGAATTGCTTAAACAAGGAGCTATCCATACATATAAAGAACTGGCACGTTTATATGTACAAAAATCACTCTACTGATGGATTCCTGCTGACAGTCAAGACTTGCTGGATTTAAAAGTAATACAAATGATGGTCCAATCCAAAATTCTTGTCATTTTATTACCTGTTTGATTCACTAACTACAAACTTCACTCACATTTTTGTTAGACATGCCAACTTTCTTCTCCAATAAGATCATCAGTAGAGCATCTAAAACACAACTTTCATGTCAAATCCTGCACAAACCTGAACTTTGATCAACAAGGTTGTCAGTGCTCTATGTAATGTTTTTTTTTTCTGATGTTTTAACAGTCTCAATTATAACTATGTTACTGGGGTGTGCTTCATCTTACCGGAGCTGAGGTCTCAGAGCATCGTGGGAGCACCTGGCTCTCAAGCTGGAACATGCGCAGGTAGACATGGGTGGAGGGCGTGGAAGAGTTGACGTATCTCATCACCTCCAGAGCCTCCAGGATGTCCTGGTACTGCTCTTTCCTGTAGCCTCCCACCAGAGCATGAGAGTCACTGTGGGGAGGTAAGATGCCTGCAAGAAAAGCAAGCAGCTTACATATGAAGCATCATATTTAACCTCATCATTTACAGACACTCAATCTTGGGATCATTACTGCGGTACGTGTGTGCCTGTCTCTTACCCAACAACACCTTCCACACATGGATCCTATACATGGAGGGGAGGGGGAACCTCTGACTGAAGGTGCTCAGCTTTTCTAGATCTGTCAGAGAGGAACATTATCTTTATTTGTCCCTTCCAGTAAGTCATGTCTGCACAGAAATACCCTTAGTTACCTACCCAGAGGATTATCCTTCAGCAGTATTTCCAGTGACTTCTTCTCCTCCACTCCTCTGAAGCCCACTTTCTCATAATATGCAGAGCGGAAATTTCTCTGAGGGTCGTCAGCCATAATTTGAACGTGCTCAGTGACACCTGCTTAAAGACTTAAACAAGACCGGTCATGCAGTTAATTTAGGGGGTGAAACATGCTAAGACACACCACGTGTAACGCATCTTTCAAGAGGTATTTCTCTAAGCATCATCATGTGTGTGTTAGCAGAGAGGAGCTAACCGAGTTCACTTCACTTACCTTCAGCTAAAAGCTAATGTGGTAACTAGAAGCATGACAGCAGCTAACGAGCTAAAGTTACAGACAGCGGTGAGTATAAAGCAGCTGTATCTTCAACATTAACGCCGACACCATCAGGTCCGGGTCACATTTAGGGGGACGGTGCTCGGTTCTTCACTGACAACATGCTAACCACAGTTGTTGTTATAATCGAAAAACTTCCGGGTAGTAGTGTCAAAATAAGACGCTGGCTGTGGAATTGAAATAAAAATGGCTAATTTGGAGTACTGTCCATTAAAGGCGTGTGTTAAACTAACTGACACAAAATCTATATCTTTGCCAGGATCTGTCTTAACTAAAGCTGGTGTGCGTAAACCTACAAGAAATATCGTAATCCGCTCTTATTTTGAAAACAGTCTCAAACATGCACACTTTCCGGTGTCATGTCCTCCACGCCCATTGTTTGTAATTGATTACTTTGGTTCAGGATAGTGATGGGAATTTAGAGAACCGGCTCTTTTGGCTCGGCTCACTACAGCCGGCTCTTTCGGCTCCCAAACGGCTCTTCGGATTTTTTTGTCGTTTAAATTAATTAATTACCAACAATAATGTAAAATTACGTGGAAAATGAATGACAATTTATTTATAGCCTATATATTTATTCATTCATTTTCTATACTTGCTTTATTCTGATACACATGGTCACAGGGTGTGCTGGAGCCTCTCAGCTTTCACTGGGTGAGAGGCGGGGTGCATCCTGGACTGGACACCAGTCAGTCACAGGGCTGACATAGAAAGACAGACAAACCACTCTCAGAGCCAGCTCATTCACGACAGACACATTGCTAGTTCAGGAGATTCATTGGAGATGACTAAGCTATTGATCATTTGGGACTTCAAGTACACCTTAAATAACAACTCACCAACTTTACCTGAATTGTAGCTACTTTCTGGGGAAACAGTAGAGCTTTACAATGTGCTCTTAAATTATATTTACTTTATCAGCTGTTATTTTTTTTCATCAAAGTCCCAACGAAAGGGCATAGGGCTAATAGTTCTGTCCAAAATCCACAAGCATAGCTTGCCTACACTCATTGGATTTGGTTTGAGAAAATCGATAACATGTTATGTAATGTTTAAATGAATTTCAAACTTTGTTCGATTGGGAATGAAAACATTATATCAATGAGGACATTTTGTTAAAGTATTAGCTTCCACTTCAGAAAAATAATTTATCCTTATCAAATGTATGAGTATAGACTAAGTTTGACCCCCTTCAAGTTCTGTGCTATAACAACTATCTACAAACTGAGGAATAGCTAAATATGACTCGTACCTATCAAATGTGTTTTAATTCAGCGTGAAATTGACAAAGTATAAAAACAGTCATGAATCATCAAGCATTTCCTTTTATTTCAAGATATTAAGAAACTGTTACAAAACTGGAATCATTAGAAAGCATGAAACTTGAAAGTATTAAAAACTGATCCAGACACAAAATTATTGAAGCCAATGAAAGTAACCCAGCCTTGCATCCCTCCCCTCACAAAACAGGACTTTTTTAATGTCAATGCATGTAAACATAACACCAGTTACCTATGCAAAGCTTAAAAACGATATATTTCTTGAACATTTTGTGATATATATTTGTAATATGTGTTTGCAAAAATATGACAATCACTTCTAAGCCTATTTCATGGGCATCAATTATCATACACTGTATTTTGAATCCAAATACCTTAAGATGGCTGCCATTAATACACATAGCCCATTTAAAAAATGTATTGTATTCCTTTTCTTGATCATTTTAACTATACCATTTTAAAAGCACAGCAACACCAAAGCTAAAATCTAAAACTAATCAAAAAGTTTAAAAACATTATCTAACACATACAAAGCTGTTTACCGAACAATGAAAATACTCTTTTTTTCTGACTCATAAGCAAGAAAAGAGCACAGGTGTGTTTCCTTGATTTATTTGGTGGAGGAAAAGCTGGTGAAGTTTGAAAAACTGTAATGACTAGTTGATGAGACACTGGGAGAGCCCAAGTCCAGACTGCTCCTGCGGGAGCTTCGTCGCGACCCACTCCTAGAGCCAGTGGCGGATCCTGGGGTAGAGGAGACATTATAAGGACTGCTGATCCCTCTGGAAGACACAGATGATGCTTGGAGCATTTTCACCCCGGTGCTTTCCTCCGCCAGGCAATTATCCAGAGCCTCTTTGTAAGAGATCTTAAGTTTGCTTTTAGGGCAAGTCAGGATCTTCGTGTGGTTTTTGATGTCTTGGAGCTTCTGGGCTGCTCTTTCATCCAGCCATTTCATTTTCAGAGCATCTTGTATGCTTCTTCTACAGCCCCTTTCAGGGTCATAAAGCCCTCCTGTTGCAAATTGGAATTCCATGAACCTCTGCCCTGCCTCATATGGCAGCCACGTCTCCTTCACGGCCTCAGCAGCAGACATCTTCCTCTTAGTTTTTAGATCCTCAAAGCCAATGTATGCTTTCTGGGCAGGCTTGAGCTTAGGCACCATGTCGTCATCTATTATGCCCAGGCGGGAGGCCTCTTGAATACCGAGCCTATGGCCATTTGTGGGGTCTATGATTCCTCCAGTGCAGGCCTGTGCCTCCAGCAGTCTCTGTGCAGTGATGGTATCCACCAAACCACGATGTAAAGCCTCTGTGATGGATATCTTCTCTAGAGTCTCAGTGTCAAAGATGGCACCCACAGGTTCCTGTTCACCCACAATTTCAAAAGGGGAAGACAGACTGATAGATACACTGGATATATTCCTAAAGGAGTCAGGTGAGTCTCGAGATCCACTGCTGAGTGTTGAACTCCGCTCAGTGACTGTGGTCGTTCTTGTTGTGGTCATCTTGGCAAGAGTAGGTGATAAGGGTCTTGACTGACGTAATGATGTAGATGATGATGTGACTGACGATGGAAGTGAGACTTCTGATGTTCTTAAAGTTGACGATGTTACTGATGGTGCACCAGAAGATGCTAATGTTCTTGAATTTGATGAAGATGACATCACCGTGGATGTGGCTGAGGCCGCTGATGGTCTTGAGGTGGATGACATGGATAATGATGATGATCCATGTTTGGTCTTGTTGGTGATGATATCTGCAAATTGAGTAAGGGTGATTTTGCGCGATCTGTACTGATCTAGATCAGATTGATTAATTACTCGCGTTTCAAGCAGCTCAGTGATATCATACTGTCTTCCAGTCTTCTTGTCAATAATGACAAATCGTGTTGAACCATCTGGAGCCGTGATGGTGATCTCTTCCCATTCACACTCCTGCTCAGATAGCTCCTTGTATGTGTCGTAGTCAATAAACCCTTTATCATATGCCTCACGTACTGTCATCTCTTTATTGGTCTCTGGGTCCACAATCAGCACTCTCCTCTTTCTCAGGGTGTTCTTCAGAGTTGACTCTTGCTTTTTCTTGTCCATGATAGGCAAAAGGATGAGGCCAGTCTTCTTATCTGTGATGCAGTTTTTCTTAAGCTCAAGATAGGTTAGATTTTCCTCTGTGTTAGGGTCAAAGAAGCCCTTAGTGTCAGCACGCTGATCAGTAAGGATCTTGTTCATCTTTTCATCAAAGTAACCTCTCTTGTAGGCTACATTCACATCAATACGATGGCTGTGTTCAGGGTCAATTATTCCACCGCTGGCAATCTGAGCCTCTAGCAGACGGATCCCATGACCTTTCTCCACTAGACCTCTCTCTATGGCCTGAAAGAGGGAGACAACCTTGTCTGTGCCAGGTAGTTTGTAACCAGTAACAGCCCTTTCTGCTGATAGCAAGCTGTCCTTGAACTCAGGCCCAAATAGTCTTTTATTGTAGGCATCACTAACAGTCAGGTAAAGATTGTTGACAGGATCAACTATGAAGCCAGAGGCAGCCTGTGCCTCAAGCAGTTCCAGAGTGGTCCCAGGTTGCAAGAGTCCTTCTTTCATGGCCTGATAGAACGACATCACCTTATCACTGGCCTCATCATAAACACCTGCTATGCAGGTAGAACCTCTCAAATAGGAGCGCAGGCGGTTCTCAATGTCCTGGCTTGTTAATCTGCCCCTCCTCAGTAGATCCATGTCAGAACATTCCAGCAGGTTTGCATCCACTAGATCTGTGACTGACACCTGGTCCCTGAGCCCCTGAACAGTTAGTGGCTTTGTAGGTTCAGGGAGAAGCAAAAGACCTGTGCTTGGATCTGCTTTGCATTTTTTCTTCAGCAATACATAGGTAGTTGCTTGTTGGGTGTCTGGGTCCAGATAACACTCAGGATACTTAACCAGGGCCTGGTATAGGTCTTCATCTATGAGACCCCTTTGCATAGCAGTTTCTTTGGGTAGGAATACACTAAGGGAAGGGTCCAAAATACCTCCTGCAGACAGCTGAGCCTGAAGTACACGTAGAGCTGTGTCCTTGTCAATTAATCCCTTCCTCATTGCCTGGCCAGCTGACAGAAGCTTTGTAGTAGTTGTGTCTCTGTATCCTATAGCAGCAGCCTCAGCTGCAAACAACTTTGATTCATCCTCCTTATCCACAACTCCTCTAGCACATGCTTCTTTTACTGTCATTTTCTGATTATTTCTGGGGTCAATGATGTGGCCTGTGGCCACCTGTGCAGCCAGTAACATGTCCGCACTTTCAGAAGACATAATTTTCTGTTTCTTTGCCTCTGTAAAGGACATTTTCCTTAAAGGTCCAGCTGCAACACCAGCAATTGATCCAGTCCCCTTTAGAAATACCTTCTTATCCACAGACACCTCTGGGACTGTTTTCTCCCCTTTTATTAATTGGTTAAAGGTTGGTTTGTCCAGGATCCCACAGTCAAACAACTGCTGGGCTGTGACTGACTTACGGACACCATCAAAGAGTAGTTTGGAGGGGTCGGCCTTCTCAGAGATTGGCAGAAGATGCAGGCCTGAGTGCATTTCTGTCTTGCACCTTTCTTTCAAAGTTCCATAGCTGACATCACGTTCAGTGTCTGGGTCAAGGTAAGAAGACGGACTCTGCTGCAGAACATGGCGGATGTTTTCATCCAAAAGGTTGCGCTTGATAGCTATGTCTTTAGGTAGGAACACACTAAGACTGGGATCCAGAATGCCTCCCACAGACTCCTGGGCCTGCAGCAGGCGTACACCAGTTTTGCTGTCAATTAGTCCTCTCTTCATGGCCTCAAACACTGAGAGCGGCTTAGCTACACTTGGATGCCTGTATCCCACAGCAGCAGCCTCTGCAGCTAATAATCTGTCTCGATCCATTATGTCCACCACCCCTCTGGCACATGCCTCCTCTACTGTCAACTTTTGATCAGTTTTAGTGTCAATGATGTGGCCTGTAGCAGCCTGGGCTTCCAATAGCAAATCTGCACTATCTTCAGACAGAAGTTTGTGCTTCTTGGCTTCTGACAGAGACATTTTGCCTTGAGGTCCAGCTATCACCCCAGCAATAGGTCCAGTCCCCTTCAGATAGACCACCTTTTCAACAGACACAGTTGGGACCGTTTTCTCACCTTTCACTAGCTGGTTAAATGTCGGCTTGTCAAGGACTCCACATTCAAACAGCTGCTGTGCTGAAACTGGCTTACGGACACCTTCAAACATCACTCTGGAAGGGTCTAGCTTCTCAGTGACTGGCAAAAGCAGGAGACCTGTGTGAGGCTCTGTCTTGCATCTTTTCTTCAATGCCCCATAGCTGGTATCATGCTCAGATTCTGGATCAAGGTAACACTCAGGACTTTGCTTTAGAGCTTGACGGAGGTTTTCATCCAAAATGTTCCGCATGATAGCTGTGTCTTTAGGTAGGAACACACTCAGATTGGGATCCAGAATGCCCCCTGTAGACTCCTGCGCCTGCAACAGACGTAGTGCAGTTTTCCTGTCAACTAATCCTTTCTTCATTGCCTCAAACACTGAAAGAGGCTTAGCTGTGCTAGGATCCCGGTAGCCCACGGCAGCAGCTTCTGCTGCTAAAAGCCTATCTCTATCCCTATTATCAACCACCCCTCTGGCACATGCTTCATCTACAGTCAGCTTCTGATTGCTTCTGGGATCAATAATGTGACCTGTGGCAGCCTGTGCTTCCAGTAGAAAATCTGCACAATCTTCAGGCAAGAACATCTGTTTCTTGGCTTCTGACAAAGACATTTTGCCTTGATTTCCAGCTATAACCCCAGCAATAGGCCCAGTCCCCTTCAGATTAACTTTTTTATCTACAGACACCTCTGGAACAGTTTTCTTCCCCTTTTCTAGATCTTTAAATGTTGGTTTGTCCAGCACACCACAATCAACCAGCTGCTTGGCTGTGACAGGTTTCCGAACACCATCAAAGACAAGTTTGGAGGCATCTGTCTTCTCAGGGACAGGAAGAAGCAGGAGGCCTGTGTGTAGTTCTACCTTACATCTCTTCTTCATTGCCATATAGGTTACCCCCTGCTCACTTTCTGGGTCCAGGTAGAGCTCAGGTCTCTGATTCAGAGCACGATATATGTCATCATTTATTAAATTCCGCTCAATGGCCGTGTCTTTGGGGAGGAACACACTGAGTTCAGGATCAAGGATGCCTCCCACAGATTCCTGAGCTTGAAGCAGACGCAGTGTTGTGTTCTTGTCAATCAGTCCTTTCTTCATGGCCTGAAATACTGAAAGAGGTTTGCTTGTGCCGGGACTGCTATATCCTACAGCTGCAGCCTCTGCTGCCAGCAACCTCTCTCTGTCTTCTTCATCAACCACACCTTGATTGCAAGCCTCTTCAACTGTCAACTTCTGATTAGTTCTGGGGTCAATTATGTGGCCTGTTGCAGCCTGAGCATCCAGGAGCAGGCCAATGCTATCTTTTGGCATGAGATTCTCTTTCTTGGCTTCAGTGAAAGTCATTTTGTACATGGGTACATTGCTATGCCCAGGACCTTTCAGACCTTCAATTACCACCCCCGCGATTGGGCCTGTCCCTTTCAGACTGACTTTTTTGTCTGCAGACACATCAGGGACAGTCTTGTGGCCTTTCACAAGCTGGTTTAATGTTGGTTTGTCCAAAACACCACAGTCAACCAACTGGTCAGCCGTGACTGGTTTGCGGACTCCATCAAAAATCACAGTGGACGTATCCAAGGTTGGGGGTTCTCTTGGTCTCTTCAGCTCAGTTTCCATGGTTTGCCTAATAGTGCTCACCTCTCGCAGTTCTTTCTGGATGGCTGAGAGCCTACTTTTATATGTATCCTCAAGGTCCCTGAGCTCCCTCATCAGCCTCTCTATCTCACTCTTCAATGAGGTCTTTTCCCTCTCCAGACGTTCCTTGTCTGTGTCATACTGCCTGATTAGACCCTGTTTACTGTCATTCTGGTCCTTCCAATAACCTACATCCCTCTTCATCCTGTCATTCTCATCCTGTAGACGTTGCTTGTTGCGCACCTCAGAATCCAAGGACAGCTTAATGCGACTCAGTTCCTCTTCTAGCCTTTGGAGGCGATCTTTGTCTGTTTCTGATAACTGTAGTTTCAGCAACAGAGCATCTCTCTCCTTCACAATCTCATTGTACTGGGTCTGAATAGATTGCACCATGGCAGTTGTCTGCAGAGAGAATAGAAGAAAAGCACATAGTGGAAAGAAAGACACAAGGTTAGTATTAAGTAATATATGCATTAAAAATAGATTGATAAATGTACTGTATATTAAGAACCACACATTTCTTCTCTATATTTTACATCATACTATACAATCATACAATACATGACAGAACACAGAAATAAAATTGAAATTAGAAACTATCATGCTATTGTCAAAATGAAATCAATCACCTCAACCCAAACTGTAGCTATGCAAGTAAACCTTAATGGTAAACTATAATACTATCAAGGAGGACAGCACACATACTAATTTCAATTTGGGAATAGAGGAGACCCAAAATTTTGGTTCTCAGGTTATTAGAGTCAAATTGAAAGTTTCTGTTCCTGCTATAGCTCTTGTCTTTTTATTCCGCATCTGTATTTATTTTAAATCTGACAAAATAGACTAAACCACAAGATGTCACATTTTGTAACAATTGAATAAAAAAAAGGCTGTGATTAGAATAATAATAAAAACACATTAAGTCTGTGTGCGATCCTCCAAAATATAATTTGCTTTGTTAAACTTTTATTCAAACTGATATTTCCCTTCAGAAAAAAACAACACCATGTTTTCCAAGACTGGGAAGGTAAACTAAAGAAGCATTACAGTAGTCAGTTCTTTAAAAGATTATCAAAGAGGAAAAAAAAATGCAATTTTAAATCCAATTTAAAATAGCCATTAATTGTCAGTTCCACTGATTGTTCATTGTTTATTCAACCTTCCCAATCTTGCTGACAAATCAGATTGTCATAACATCCATACACAACATTTGTATAGCAATAAGAACCATAAAATAAGCATCCAACTATTTTACTGCTCAGGCTTTTTACTGTCAACATTTTGTAAATTTGCAAAACAGCACACATTTATACTGGCAATCTTGATTGACTGGTCTAAAATGACGAAAGGTGTCTCAAACCCTTTTTCTTTTTCAAATAAATTGTGTATAGATTGTGTGTAGATTAGTGCTGTTTTTACAACTTTGCACAATGTTCTTAAAGACCACTAAGACTCTACAATGGTACAAAAAAAAATTAAACTCTATTTGACCAGAGGACTGGCGGTAATGACGTCTTTGATGAGTTGAACATTCTACGCAAAAAGAAGTAAAAGCAAAAAAGCATGCAGACTGCACATCTTTGCAGGGTGGACAGTGAACAGACAGTGGGTAGGGAGGGGTCAGCAAGCACAGAGGCGCAGATTATGTTCAAAGTGACTGACATGCAAGTTTAGTTTAGTTTACTCAAACACATACAGAAGTATGTGTTCAAATCAGAGTTTACCAAGTGGGGGTCTACAGGAAATCTACAAGTGTTCCAGCATGCAGGCAAAATTTTGGCTACAGACAGTAATAACTACTTGATTGATCCAAATGAGGACTCTGATTTGGAAAGATGAGAGCAGTCCAGGACTAAGTGGCAAACTTCCATGTACCTCGGTGGCCTGCTTTTGTATTTTCTCAGTCTCCAGCTTGAGTTTTTCCCTTTCCGAGGAAAGATCTGAGACCAGGTTGCGGTAATCTACATTGCTGCGCTCACTGGCCTGCAGCTGCAGCTCCAGTGCTGTAATCTGGGTTGAGAGCTCATCATAACATCCCTGTTTGGATCTCAAGAGTTCTTGTTTATCATGTCGTGCTGCTTGTAGTTCAGCTTCCAGTGTCAACCTCGCTTTGGTCTGGGCTTCGGTCATCTCCTTCAGCCTTTCAATTTCAACAGTGCTCTCATTCAGTGCCTTACTCTTCTCCTCTATAGTTCTGTAAAGACCCTCATTCCTGAGATTTGCTTCTTTGACTTTGGCCTGTTCCTGGAGGAGTTGTTGCTGCAGGGCCTTCAGTTCAGCATTCAGCCGTGTCATGCTCTCTGTAGAGGTATTGTTTTGTCTCAAGCTTCTCTCCAGCTCCTCCTGTAACCTGAGACGCTCATCTTCTCCTCTCTTTTCTGACATGCTGGCATCTTCTTGGCTCTGGCGTAGCATGGTAATGGTACTGGAGTATTCTTTTATGGCTATGGAAGTCTTCTCCAGCTCTGTTTCTGCCTGCCTTCTTCTGGCCACTTCCTCTTGGTTAGCCTTCCTCAGATTTTCCACTTGGCTCTCCAGCTCATCTCTCACAGCCTGAAGGTCCTTCATGCGTCCTTGTAACCTGTTCATGTTCTGTTCTACTCTGGCTCTCTCCCTGCTCTCCCTCTCCAGCTCCACACGCATCTTCTGAAGCTCCTCCTCACACTCGCCCAGCTGGGTCGCAGCCTGCGATGAACTGGTTAGCTTCACCTGCAACTGGGCCAAAGACTGTTCAAGCACACCCTGCCCCTCCTCTAATGTTCTCCTCCTGCGAGTCTCCTCCTCTAGACTGTGCATGACATAAGCCAGCTCGTCACTCTTCTCCTGCAGACTCTTCATGACTTCAGCCAACTCCTCTGCATAGTGGCTGCTGTCTTCATCTCGCTGCCTCATCAACACCTCCAACTGACTTTCCAGTTCTCTCCTCCTGCGCCCCTCCTCTGTGATGACAGCTCGCTGACTGTGAGCTTCATCCTCTGCCCTCTGCCTTTCTTCCTCGACCTGGCTGATAGACATCCTGAGCCTCCGAAGCTCATCCTCCAGATCCCTCCTCTCTGCCAGAATCCTGTCGTACTGCAGCTGGAGCTCAGCTGTATCTCCCTCCCTCTGGGCTGACAGCTTCTGCATGTCTGTGCGACTGATGTGGATCTGGGATTCGTAGCTGAGCTTTAAGTTATTGATCTCCGCACTGCATTGACTTCTTACCTTTGAAATCTCCCTCTGTAGCTCCTTGACTCTCGCTGCTTCCTCAGCCAGCTGCCGCCGCAGCTGTTCAATCTCGTGCTCCTTATTTGTCACACTCTTCTCTATCTCCATCTTGGACCAACTGACTGTCTCCAGCTCTTTCTGCCTCTTCCTCAGCACGGACTCATACTCTTCCTGTTGCTGAGTGTAGCGCTCCTCTGCCAGCCTCTTCTTCCTTTTTTCTTCCTCAAGCAAGTAGTTAAGACGGGTCACCTGATCGCTGAGGTCTGCTATCTGGCTCTGGGTGGAGTCTAGGCTCTCCTTGGTGGCGTTGCACTGCAGCGCTGCAGTTTGTTTCACCTCCTCCATTGTTATCAGCTGTTCCTGCGACTGAGACAGCTGTAACTGATATCGGGCAATGGCATCTTCCAGAGATTTGTTCTTGGCATTGCGGTCTTGGACGTCCTCCCTCAGCTGGCGAAGTTGGTCCTCTAACATGTCAATCCTTGAGTTTCGAATCTGAAAGCAAGACAAAAGCAAAAATGAATGCAGAGGTAATCTCTAATTAAGTCGGCTTGTACTATATGCCACTTGGGTGCAGCACAACAAGGTGTACACAAACTTACAAAAATATATCTGTATCAACCCAAAGTTGATAAAATTTGACATGAACCAGACAATTGCTTGCAGTCACAAACCCAATGCTCTTTGGGTTTGTGACTGCAAGCAATTAATTAACTAATTTAGGTTTATTAACTTAACCACTGGGGACAAATAACATTATTGACATCATTATCCTGTAAATGTGACAAATTCAGCCATATTGGTAGTTATTTCATAGTCCTCGAGCAGAATGATATAAAATTTCAAAACAAACAAAATATGTAAAAAAAAAAATCTAGTACTACCAGCACTACCAAAATTTACGTTAAAACTTATAAAGCAATTACAAAATACAACATCAGATACAACATCAGTACCTTAAGTTCCTCCATGTTTTTGAGCAGCTCTCCTAGGAATTTGTAGTAGCCACCAGATAAAGTCAGCAACTCCATGTAACGGGTTTGCAGTTGTGTAGCCTGAGACAAAGACACAGCAAACGCATATTAGATACTACGTTTCACAATTTTGACCAGTTAAGAGCAGCATAATCAATTCTGTCATTCAACGTAAGATAATAAAAGGCAAAATGTTTTCAGATAGAGTACCACATGCAAAAAGTTGCCTCAGAGTTTTAATGGGCTAATACATTCCCAATTTGATTTCATTACTTCCTGATTAAGATCCATTGATGGCGACTTCAGCATTGTCCTCTTGATGGGGATGTTAAGCAAAGTCTCTAACCCAGAGGTGTAGGAGGCAAGATCTGTTTCATAGTCCTGTAAAACATAGTTAAGACATTCATAAAATGCAATGAATTCTTCTGATGATTTTGAAGTCTGTATATACAAATAAGTGGCCTCCTTACCTTGACAGAATTCACACAGGCCTCATTGTCCCTCAGCACACTTTCTACTAAGTCCCTCTTTGCTATGATTTCTGAGTTCAGGGCCTTGAGAACACAATAATATAAAGATGTCAGATATCTAATGACTTCATACATATGGACATTGACACTCAATGTTTTAAGCAAATGAATTGATAACAGTGAAAGGCTGGGCAGGAGACCTTCTGGTCGTTAATATGGTCTTTCAGTGCTTGGATATTGTCTATCTTGGTGGCCTGCAGGGCGTCTTGTTTCTTTCGTGTGGCATCAATCCATTCACTGAGGGAGGTGCTGGTTTGTTTGTAGTGCTGCAACTGAGGATGATACAACTTCAAATCCTGGACTCTGAGCAAGACAAAGAAAGACAAGGACAGACACTTTAAATTCATGTCAGATACAGAGAGATAACATAAAGCTCCAGTGAACCCTGGGTAAAAGGACTGTCCTGTACCTTGTGCTGTGAAAATCAGTTACTGGGAAACATAAGTCAAACATGGGAGAATATCAAAGAGAGAGAAAAAGAGACATACCTGGTGTCAATCTGTCCTTGGATTCTCCTCCAGCGATCCGACAGCAGACCAACCTGCTCGCCGTATTTGGACAGCATCATGTCGCACCTGTAGAAGGGTCCGCCCACCTTGTCATTCCAGTGGCTCACTTTGGCCAACTCAGCTTCCATGGAGGCCAAGACATCCTTTTTCTGATCCAGCTCTGCTCTAATATTCTACACATTAACAACACACAGAGAACAAAAGTCAAATGTGAGCAGCTTTCAGGGTATTTCAAAACCCTGAATTTCAAAAGGGGAATCATGGCATTTTCCAAAAGCAACACAGTGAGCCTCTGTCTCACACCAGCTTTTCTAAATTAAACCGTTGGTGACCACAGAGCCATGCACTAATATGCACTGGTATTCTGTCCCAGCTGCAGCTTGCCAGCACCAGGCTGAGAAAAGATTAGAAAAACTGCAGCATCACAAGTTGTTCTGTTTTTATTGTGCAATACATTACAAAAAGTTAACTAAAACTCTGATATCTTGCTGAAACTCTAATTCTTTTTTTTGCAAGCAATGTGTCGAATGAAAATACTGTGTCTCTCAACAAAATACCTGCAGGGTCAACATGTATTCTTCCACTTCACTAGGAGACAGAGAGGTGGTCTCTTTCTCTGTCAGTCTAGCCTCATGAACTTTAATTATGTCTTCAGCTCGTGCCACACTCTCCAGCATGTCCCTTAGAGCCCGGAGCCTGATAGAGAGGAGAGGAGGTGGAGAAAGTCATTATAGTAAAAATATATATGACATCAATATAGTGGAGAAGCTTTTGAAATTGTTGGTTTAGTTAAGTGTCTTTAATGCACAAAGTAGCATAACATCTGTTAGACAAGAAAGTTTTGATCTAATTCATCTATGTTGTAGTGCTTTTGCAGTGGCAGAATCATCTTAAAGTCAACTAAAACCCTTCAACCCTTTGAATCTGTTGGCCATTAAAAGCAACCCTGTTCTGTACTTTTTGTGCCAAGGCGTTTGACACTGTTGATTACACTTTGTTAAATGAGTTGTGTTCTACAGTATAAATCTAATTGTTCTATTTATTATACATTTAACCAGTTTCTTCCAAGGACAGAATTTTGCTTTACCAACTCTGTATTATTATATGCCTTTTTAGGATGATGATGTCATCTTGTATATCACCAGCTTCACTGAAGATTAAATTTGAGATTTATTCTATTCTTCAGACTCTATCTAGATATAATGAGATCTCAGACTGTTTACATTTTCATACCTCAATCGTAAAGATAATGATACATCATTATCATCTTTTTAACCACTTAACCCTCAGGGCGATTTTATGTGATAAATTTATGCTAATGAAAATTGATAAAATATGATTTAA
>JBAJHX010000106.1:3362690-3407148 GCA_037176925.1 Amniataba percoides
TGATAAAATATGATTTAATAAGTTATGGAATGTTACTACAAACCCGCCGGCGGGTTTTGACAGTTAACTGGTTAATCCAATTCTTGTTCAAGAAAAGGTGATTCAACTGCTTAAACATTTAACATCTTTAGTCGCATTTCGGTGCACTGGCTTACCGCTCTAGGTAAGCTGACGAGCTGCTCTCCAGACTGCCCAGTCTTTGGTTGATGAGTTCAACCTCACTGCTGAGGAACTGGGCTTTATCTGAATCATTCATGCCCTCCAGCTCCTTCAAGATATGCTCCCTCAGACGTAAGTACTCCTCACGCATCAAGTCAATATCACGTTGCACGGTCTACAGGGAAACATACACACAAATACAGTTACTGTAATGAATATGGGGAATGAGTATTTGGAATAAGATATGGTTTTAATACTACATGCACGTCTGTTTTTCTTGATTTTTGATTTTTGTGTCTACCTCCAACTGAGTGATCTTGAGGCCGCAGTCGTGCATGCCGTCGTCTCCGAGGCAGATGTGAACGTGCTGACTCAGCATGCTCTCAGCGCCCTCCAGCCTCAGTCTGAGTGCGTGCAGCTCTGATAAGCTGCGGGAGGTGGAGGACGGGGCAGGAGAAGAGGTCACCTTCCTCTTCACCACTTCTTGCTTGGTCTTAATCACTTGCTCTTTTTTTACCACCTCTTTCTTTGCTTCTTTCCGCTCCAGTTTTTTCAGCTCTGCTCTTCGTCTCTCTTCTTCGAGCCTCCTTGCCTCCTCTTCGGCGGCAGCTTGCTGTTGCTGTATTAAAAGCAGCTGTTGTTGGCGTTGCTGCTCGACCGCTTGCTGTTGCTGTATTATAATCAGCTGCTGCTGGTGTTGCTGCTCGGCTTCTTGTTCCTGAAGTGCAACTGGGAGTAGACACAAGAGTGGTTGCAGTGGTTAAAAAGTCATTTCTAATTCTCTGGTCCTACTGGTGAACTCCTGACTAAATATCAAACATGAGTTCCTGGATACTCAAACATTCAGCATTATTAGATGATGTTCTATTGAAAGACTGAATTTTTAAAATTGTGACAAATCTCAGAAATTTGTTTTTGCAACATTTAGGGTTTCTTATTCTGTCAATATGATGAGGGTGAGGAGTTTTTTGACTCATCGGCAGTGCTATATATTTTTCTATAATACTGACTGTAAGTAGGCAGCTGCACCACCAGCTGCTCGTAATGGGCCTGGGCTCCGTTGAACTGGTTCTCCATGGACCTCTTGTCCTCGTCAGCGAACATCTGGGAGCCATGGCAGCTCACTTTGAACTCCTCAAAGTGAGTCTCCAGGTTCTTGATGATTTGACGGTATTCCTCAGGACGCATCTGAGCCAGCTGAAAACACACACACAAACATTATGTTTGACTAAGCTCTTAGCAACAAGTGAGCAAATGCACTTTGTTAACTAACAGCAATACTGTCAATATTTGGTTTCATATTTACTTTTAGAGTCACAAACAGGAAAATGATGTGAAAGTAAAGGCTTTAGTTCCAGAGGTTCATATTGTTGCTTGAATATTTTCTGATCTGCTGTATGTTTTATTCACACTATCAAATAATCAATAAACTGTGTCATCATGAAGCAAGATGATACCAAAAAATATTATTTTTTGCTATATCATATAATATTTTTCAGACTTGCCAAGACAGAATTTATTAAATGTCCATGGTAAATTACTAAATGGAAAGTTGTGCAAATATTTGTTGTAGAAATTGAGGACGTTATGAACCTTCAATGGAATACTTTGGCATTTTGGGAAATATGCTTATTCATTCATTTACTTCCTCACCAAGAGAGCTATTACTTTCTAAAGTCTACATTGGTTATCTGGGAACAAGATTTCACAGGATTGTAGAAAATATGTGAAAATCCAGCATATAAAATGACTATCTAATCTGAGATATGTGACTCTTTCCAGCTTTGTTACATACAGGTCTGATTTTCTGCTCATTCAGATATTTAAATATTGCATGTTGTGTGCACCCTAGTAAATACAGACAACAGAGACTGACTTCAGAGGGTTTATTCATCACTTACCATGGAGATGGTGAGGGAGTTGATGCGTTTGATATCCAGAATACAGTACTGCCAGGCGATGAGACTCTTAACATTGATGTACAGCTGATTCCAGATGGACAGGATGGCTTCATAGTACTGCTCGTTCCTTTGGATAACATAATGACCATATCAATTATAAGACCCAGAGATATAAAATCATTCAGAGTGTCAAAAAAATATATTTTTACGTCTTACTTGTTGGCCAGACTGATGCTGAGTGGATTGGGAGGTGGTACGATCAGGCACACAGACGGCACGCTCATATCCAGTCCTCCTGGTCCAGTGACATCCCACTTACTACGCTGGCCGTTGTCCTTCAGGATGGCCTCATTGTCTTTGCAAATCACCTTCTGTTAAGCCCAGTAAAAAATTATTTAATTGGTAAGTAAAAAAGTACAATAAGTACAATTCATCAGAAACTATTAGAGATATTACACGTCGTTTGATCCTAGAGGGTTGTTGTTTTTGATTTCTTCACAGACTACACTGTGGATGAATATGAATCTATTAGCATCTATAGAAAACTGACCTGTCCTTGTTTGAAGTCACACAGGGCTTTGACGATGATGGGGCTGGCACTCTCTCTTTTCTCTTCAGGGTTTCTGGGTTTCAGTCTCACAATGCTCTTGGACCTGTTCACCAGATGCTGAACCTGCCTTTTGTTTTCCATAATCTTCTCCTTCTCCCTCTGCATGCATAAAAAAATTATGTGGTCAACAATAATAATAATAATAATGCAGATTAATACTAATAATTACATACAGTAGTAGTTCTACCGTTACGTCACATTCACACCCTTTGATGAAGCCCAGGTGCTCTGTCATTGCTATAAGAAGCTGTTTTACCTCCAGTCCCCTGAGGAGATCCAACAGGTCCTCCAGTGAAGTGTTCTTATCACAGGTGAACGTCTTACGGACCGTCTCATGTTCGTTCTGCAGGGCACTGTACGTCTCATTGGCCTCCTTGAAGAACTATTGATAGACACATAATGTTACAGAAGTCTGCAATATATGAAAGAGGTGATTAGATGCACATTACAGGGTGCCCCACAGTAGCGCCGCTGAGCAAAGGAGGCCCACTTGACTTGATATAAGGACCACTTCCTTTAACATGAGAAAGGGTGAATGCACTCGAAACATATTAACCTTCAGGGAAAACTAGCAGAGATCCTTATATCATATCTGTGTGAGTCAGCTCAGCACATGACAGTGATTAATGACACTGATTAATTCCTTCGTATGGTCCCTTGATATCAATTAACATGACTATATGAAAAATTATAATGTGAGGGTTACAGATGGATCTGTGGGGGGGAAGGGGGAATGGCATAAAAAATGGAAACAATCAGACACATCCATGGTTTGGTCAGAGGCTGTCACAATGTTGGGAAACACCCAACCGTCAAAATCTAAGAATACACCTGACAGAAAAAAACACGCATGCCAAAAAGATCTGTAAAGCTGGGTGTCCCTTGATAACTCTCTCATGTAACTATGTAACTATGAGCAATACATTTTACATTGCTCACTTTCTATCAGTTGTTAATATGAAAGAATTTATCTCGGCTGCTCTAAGTTTTACTTTTTGTTATATTACCTGGTAGTAAGCTGCATTCTCTTTGAGATGAACATCAATGCACTTGGTAATTTGTAGGAGCCAACTCCACTGAGTCTGCAGAGTGTCCTTATAAGCCTGAAAAAAAAGCACAAACAGAGACAAAAAACATTGAAAGAAGAAAAAGATAAGACTCCCACTGGCACACTTATCAATGCACGTGCAGGTTTGAGATTTAACTGAATCGATCCACACCTCAATTTTGTCTGAAGCCGGATGGTTGTTGTTCAGGAGGGTATCAATTTTGGATTTCAGTTTGTTCAGGTCCTTTTCTTTGCCCTCCAGGGCACTCATCAGTTTCTGTTACATAAAGAGAGGATCAGCAATCATCGGGGACACAGAAAACATCAGGAAGCAGCTGGAGGAACACTCTGTGGCTTCGCTCTAAGTGGATGACTGACTGCAGCTGCCAGAATCTAATCTATCACAGATGATTGCTCCCTTATGAGATACAGATTAACTACAAAAAAGATATTAATGTCATTTAGACTCACAGGATTTCCAAGAATGTTAATTGACGATAATGGAGCTCTTAAAAATAAAAGTCAAAATGGATTTCTTTTGCATGAAGGTAGACAGGAGAATAACCCAATTCTTTTCTGGTTCTCACTGAACTTTTGAACTGTTGATGATGTTGGATGATGTGTGATGACGATAATATTTTTCTTACCGAGTAGCTCTCCTGCTTCCGTGGGATGTACTGTTCGAGGTTCTTGTCACCCCAGTCGAACACCAGCTCCTCCTCCTCCCTGCTGTTCACCCACATGATCTCTTTGGAAATTTCCTGAATGATCTGCTGGAGGCCTTGCAGCTGCTGGGTCCGACCGAATGACATTTGCTGCCACGGGAGGAGGGAGCGAGTTTTAATATGTGACCAACAATGTAGCCCAAGTAGTAATATCAGCTAAGAAAGTTTTCTTTTACCTGTAAACTGTCCCACTCTTGTTCCAGAGCATGAAGATTTCCTTTGTCTCCTTTCTTCCTCTACGGGAGGAGAATCAAATTGGTTTGGTAAGAGTGTAATCAAATGTAATCAACTATTTAACAAACAAAACATAACAACACCCTAATCTAAACAAGGGTGTAATCTTTAGCAGGTATCATGTGTGCTGGTCTTCCATATCAGAGGTATTTCGATGAAAGATATTTAGGATTTTTTTCATCACTTCAACATTCACAGTGGAGGCCAAACAAGCCGTGTGAACCCACCAGGTCGTCTCTGGCTCGCTCCACCTCGGGGCTCCTCTGCATGGAGTTGTGAAACCTCTGGTGGCTACTGAGCTGCTGCTCGATGGCTGCAGGATCGTCTCCCCAGGAGGCCGTTTCAATCAGACGCTGAAACAGCAAAGACACACAGGAACTTATTTTCTAATCATCAGCACGCAGAGACACACACTGACACACAGCAGAATCTCAGAAACACACATTTTCAGCCCAGATCCTTAGCTGTGCGTGTTATTTTCCAAACATTCGCCTGAATTGCTTCTAATGTCACCAGCAGGTGGTGACAGAGAAGCAGGATGGATCAGGTTTTTTTTTTTTTGCTTTTTTTACTGAAAACATCTCAGGAATCTGCCAGAAAATAATCAGTGTGAGAGTTCAAAACAAAACAAAACCTTCTTTTCATTTTCATATCCCTGCAGTAATTCCAAAATACACAAATATCTCTTCTTGTGTGGGTGTTTTCTCTCAGTCTTCAGATTAATCCCTCTTCTCGCCAGACATAGCCACTCTGTTCACTCCAGTGAATCTGACAGCACATAGCAGAGGAATGCTGTCTAAACTGTGTAAAATATTTAGGTCAAATGAGATCTGTCCGTCACTTCACTGTTATAGTTTACTCCTTTTTCTAAATGTGATACTCAAAATCTTGCAACAATGACCCTGTTCAGGCAACCGAAGATGCAGTAAAGTATCAATCTACCATATTCACATTTTCATTTTTGTGACAGTGTTTTCATTTATTAGGAGACTGACATACATTGATTTGAGTTAAATACCAGAAAAAAATGCATGTACAGTGTTTAATCGTCCTCAAGATCATTTTAAGGCCTTGAACTTAGAATTTAATTTTGGATTTTCACATAACTTGCAGCTTTGTTATTCATTTTATTGCTGACAACAAGTCTACAGTTAACAGCCAGTGCTGTCACACCTCCTTCCTCTGACTCTCAGGATGAGCACTGATGCTTTGTTAAGAAGAAAAACACTTTTGAATAAATGATGTGTTAAATTGTTGCACTCTTACTTCTAAATGTGCAATGACATTTATAAATGCTGCTGCTTGAAATAATTTTCAACTTTATAGAGAACACATTATGGGTAAATTACATGCACTAGTTAACTCTGACATCAACTTGACTGTCACATCACAAGGCAGAGAATAAAAAAAAAGAATTCAATCTGTGCTGGATGACACAAGCAAGTGCACTTTTAAGTGTGTGTGTGTGTGTGTGTGTGTGTGTGTGTGTGTGTGCACGCGCACCTTTTGCTGTGCCATCCAGCCCATCGCATCGTGGAAGCTCCTTCCAGGCTCCTCCCAGCCTCCTGAGCTCCCTCTGGTGCTCCTCCTCCTCTGCATGGTGCCCGTGATGGCCATGTGGACCCCTTTCAGCTGGTCTTTACACATCTCCAAACTACAGATTAGGGACGAGAGAAAGCATGCTGGACGTGTTTCTATATAATTTCAGAAACAGACAGGATTTAAATAAAGGGATATCAGAAGAGGAAGAATGAAAGAGAGAAGTCAGGTCTTCCTCACGTCCTGACTACGTTGTCATTGGGCTGTCCCTGCTGTTTCAGGTCCCTCGCATACATCTTCAGCTGCTCAATGGTTTCTTTAGCCATTGCCATGTAGCGCTCCGCCTCCCCAGGAGCGCTGCCCTGCAGGATATACACCATTCAGAGATACACAAAACAACTTTGCAGAAAGAGAAACATAAAAGTAACACCCAATTTAGTGTTCATGTCTTTCGCAATTGCTGTACTTTCACTTTACAGTAAATCTGTCAAATGTGTTTACATGCAAAAAAAATGGCAAAGAGAACAATCCTAAGAGAACAACCTTCAAATTGGAAAATGTGACTTTTAAAAGGAAGTAATTGAAGTGATATTAGTATTTCACACATTTCACACATAGAACTGAACGCAAACAGATGTGAGGCTAATAAATCTAATTTATACCCCTCACCCCCAATCATTCATGATGGGGGTTGTACTTTTGAACTTTGCTGAAAAATAATTCACACAAAGTTACTCAACACAAAACTGAAAAGGAGTGTGTGCTATCAGTGTGTTGATTAACCATTGAAATATTGCTTGCGGAGGTTTGGCTCCAAAAGCAGATCCAAAGGAGAGATTAACAAAATGCATGCGTTCACTATCAGCCTGGTTCCAGTTACATTTCCTGACACCCACTGAAGGCGAACTCATCCTGTCGCTCCATTTAAAACCAAACAACATTTCTCTCATTTTTCTGCATCTTTCTTGCCTACAGAAGTAACGCTATGCCTTTTCTTTTTAAATAAAAACCTGCAGCCTTACGCTTGCACTTCTGAAGGATAGGACAGCCAATAAGTAGTGCTACAAAACCAATCATGACTCACAGACTGAAGGGCATATTCGGCTTTCCTCAGGTACTCGTGGCACTGGTTCTGCAACACCGAGGCCGTCTGGGGGATGGCACTGAAGATGGAGCCACAGCAGGGAGGGGCAGCAGAGAAAAACTCATCATCACCAAGTTCATTACTTTAATAATCTTCAGCTGTATTATTCGTAGAGGGGAAAAAGGTGTATCCAAACACAGTGTAACAGATTAGACCAGTGGATCACAACTTTATATTATGAGATGCCTTTTAATCAGGCTTTGTCTACTTTCATATGCTCAAAGTCAGAAAAAGATCATACTTTGTGTAGTTTTGTATAATTTTCCTTGATTTAGTCCTGTAAATCGTCCTATGAGCCTTAAGAGTTATCTTACGGGAGCCAAACTGAGACCACACAGGATGAATGTTCTGCCCACGTTAGTTTTGGGGTCACTTCTTGTTCAAAAAAAGTTTATATGTAACAGCAAATGTCTTGGGATTTTTTCAAATGTCTTGGGAAGTCAGATAGAAATACAGATGATGCAGTTAACTATGCACCTCAAAGGGTGATAAAGGTGATGCATTACCAAAACACTTTGAATGATTGTTTAATTTCAATCTTGTTAAAGTTTTAAAACTATTTCTCACAATCATGGAAATGAGGCAAGACAAACGCAATTATTCATCTTTACTTTCATATGTATTGAATTCACAATTGCATATGGTTTATTAGCAACTTATATGTTTTTGTGCACAGGAAAGTTAGAAAAACCTCATCATGTGCATGATGTCGAACACTGTAGTGCCTTATGAATATGTGCATCGAGAACTGAATTATATTCATTTTCATATGTGTTACACGCTAAGAGGCCTGGGAATAGTTAAAGCAAGACATAATGATAAAGACAGTGACATCTTTGCTACGCCACAGTTACACTGACAAGAGAGACAGTTAAGCTTTTATGATTTTTTTCTTTAGTTATTTCTCAGGTCAGACATTTTAAAATGAACAGTTTCTGATGGACCTTTTCCATTTCATATGAAACACCTCTAAAAACAGGAACCCTGACAAGTATCACGGAGCCAGCTGTGGCATCAGGTCAGATAGGAAGGCGAAAGTGATATGTGGTGTATGAGTTCAACTTTGCTTATTGTTTAAATGTTAAGAAAGAGAACATCAACCAAAGTAATTCTTCAAAAGTCAATTCTGTATCCTCACTGGATGCTGGTTAAAAACACTTTTTTTACATAAACATACAGAAACAAACGTTTCTGAAAACGATCTTTTATCAAAAATGGTCCCCGTTTGTCCGACTACAAAATGGAGACAGTATTTCTGAGCAAAGTCAAACATATCTAGGGCATTTCTGTTGTTAATTAACGCAGGCATCAACGACAACATAACAGAAATCTACCGCAAAACAAAAAGGTTCTGGGTGCAAAGAAAAACACACAAACAAAAATAAAAGCTATTATGAAAGATAGAGAGATAAATTTAGCACTCCTATCTCCTTTGTACCAAATACGGTCTTATCTACACTTTCCTATCACAAAGATCTTCATCAGAGGCCAAGGATAATCTGACAGAAACTAATACTGGCCACTAATGAATGATGTGACGCAGTTAAAAAAACGACTGCACCCTCAAAGGAATCACCTCTTTCACCCTGCAGGAGAAATGCTCTCTGTGTCTTTGTGCGAAACAAGTTGTTGTGATCATGTCGGCCAGATGCTCTCTGCCCTTCTGTAAAGTCCCACACTGACATATTTCCTCTGTGGGTGACAGTGTGGAGGCTCAGAAACTCACACACGTTTCTGGAATATGTGAGCGCTGCAGCAGGAGGAACTTCACAGATCACTGAGAGCAGTTACTCATTTCACTCCTGGGAGGGAAGCCACTGTGCAGAGCAGAAGCTGACTTACTGCTCCACAGGGCAGCTTTAAGCAATCACTCGGTGTTATTACAGAGCAGCATTGTTTTATTATCATTGTGCATTGTGTAACAAAAGACTCAGGTAAGCTGGAACCTCCTTCAACAAACAAACTATGATGCACAGCAACTGCAGGCCCTGTAAGCTTTGGTCAAAGTGCATGCAACATTACTCCACTTTCTGTCTGGAGACTACGCTTTGGAGGGGCAGCACGTCATAAAACGCTCATCATAAACTCCACGAAGCAGATACACAAGTTGGCCTGTTTCAGACCTGTGAAATGTGCAGCTCCCTGCAAAACATCGCCCTGCATCTGCTGGTTCAATTTGATCTTTCGCCTTTTTTGGCTCGAGGGCTCTTTTGAGCTTTCACAGTGCGCAGGGGCGAAATGAAAGCCGGGATACAACAGCCTGTCTCTCCTGATGAATAATAAATGACAGCCAGCTTTTTGGACTGACGCGTCCTCCCTGCAGAGAGGCGACAGGTGGCAGCGAGCGCAGCTTAAACACTGTCAAACTTTCCAGAAAAGAAACTCATACCTCATGCCGCCTCCTTTGGCGACTGACATGCCGCTCATCATGCCGCCTCCCGTTCCGCTCATCATGCCGCCGCTCATCATTCCGCCTCCCATTCCGCTCATCATTCCGCCTCCCATTCCGCTCATCGTGCCGCCTCCCATTCCGCTCATCGTTCCGCTCATCGTGCCGCCTCCCATTCCGCTCATCATTCCGCCTCCCATGCCGCTCATCGTGCCGCCTCCCATGCCGCCGCCTATGGAGGACTTTGAAAAGGTGTAGTTGTATCCGTCCGTGTAGCCGTCGTACCCGTTGCCGCCTCCGTGCACGAGCTCGCTCCGTGCGTAATACTGGCCTCCGCTCAGGTCTCCTTTGGAGCCGACCCTGCGGCCCATGTTCAGGGCGTTCTGAGAGCCGTACATGCTCATCTTCAGCGGCCCTGTGGAGGCTGGGGGTGAGGGGGTGAGGAGGGGTGAAGTCTGCGGGCCACTCGTCCACTCCGGTTCCTCTGGAGCAGACTGCCACCAGACAGCAGGACAGGAGCGCTTTTGGAGAGGAGAGACCACACCTCTCCTGTCTCTATCCAACCTGCTGAGCCAAAGAAACTTTCCTCCCAGAGCCACTCCCCTCCACAGGCACAGGGTGTGTGTGTGTGTGTGTGTGTGTGTGTGTGTGTGTGGCTGTGTCTTTGTGGAGACCACACAGGTTTTCATACAAGTGAGCACAGTTTTTTGAAAAGTTTTTTTACTTGAAGAATTGAGGTCTAGGTGATGATGTTTTGAAAACTGAGCACAAATGCAAGTGAGAGCATTTTTGAAAAGTTACTTACATTGTGGAAAGTGAGGACATTTTCCAGTCAGGAAAGATATTTTGTTCACATTTTCATGAAATTTCAGCACTTTTGGAGAGTTAAAACATTTTTAAAGTAAAGAGATTTCTCTGAGTCTGAGGATCAAGGATATTTTTTAAGTTGAAGGTTAGAATAAGGTTTACATTAAAAGCAGAGATTTGAGTCACTGTAAAGCAGACAGTCATAATTGTTAAAGTTTGGCTTGGATTTAGAATGCACTATGTCCTCAAAAATACAGAAGTAATTAATATGTACAACAGAGATACAATATCAAATACACAAAGAAAACTAAATGAGGAGTTGTCAAACATACATTTTCTTTGAAACTGGTCAAATGAAATGTAAATGCTGAATCCATGCACTGCAATGCATTTCTGTCCAATGGAAATGGAAACAACCACCAACGTGCAGCTCCTCCTCAAATCTTTTCAAATATTTAGCTTCTCTCTACACACCCTTCCCACTCACTATCTCTCTATCTCTTCTTCTTCTTCTTGCACACACACACACACACACAGTCTTTAATTCTCCCCTCCAGCCATTGGGTGGGCCTAACAGGAAAAACCAGTTTGACAGCTGTTCTTAAATTGACAGTGACTTTTGCTGAATTTTACAGTAAAAGCTTAAAGACTACTCAAACTGGATAAATGGATGAGACTTTCAAAACAGCTCTGAATTACTCATTAATGCTGTATTCCCCACGTATTTTGTTTCCACTCATTTCTTCATTTTGTGCTTAGTTACAGATACAGTGAATAATTCTGAGCTGTGTTCTTTTCAGCATGTGCTTACTGGAAGTGTTCAAAGTCAAATTTCTTGGTTTAACTCTGCAAATCACTCATGTAGTTTATCATCCTGAAATAACCAGTAGTATGTGCTTATCCAACAAATAGAAATATTTCCTGACTTTGAGAGTTCACACAATGATTTGTGCATCTGCTTTAAGTAAATCCATAGATTCATGGAGGCTCCATCCACAATTCTTGTCACCTTGTGCTTTCTGCTACTGTGAGGTCCATCTTTAAATGATTTAATGTCTTTGAACAACTGTGCACTCAGACATCCCATAAAGATCACTTCATTGTTTGATCTACAGTCTTTGTCAGCAGGCAATGTGACCTTCTACTGCAGCTTGAAATTAGCTGCCATAGCAGAAAAGGCAAACATTGCTGAGAGATCAGATGAAACCACCACAGACTTCAGAGTCATACTTCACAAATGTGCTGTATGAAGAACGTTCATAAGCTTCCCCATGAGTTCTCATCTCCGTCTTAACTTCATTTTGTACTTGAACAGCTTTACTGTAAATATAACTGCAGCGGTGATCTTTTCTTGGTCACATTGGTTGACTGATCTCTGTGGTCAGCACTGAAATGTCTCAACAGCTTGATGATCTGTCATTTCCTTTGACGCCACCACCTGTTCCAAATTTTGTCCAATATTTTGATTTAAGACCAGATATGTGTAAAACCTCAGCTGGACAAAGGCATAATTACGAAATGTTAGCATGCTGACACAGCAAACTAAGATGGTGGACCCAGAGGTAAACATCAGCATGTTAGCATTGTCATTGTCATTGCATGTTTTTCACGCTGATCTTTGCCTTTTGATCAAGTACAGTCGCATAGGGCTGCAAGCTGCACTGCGACTGTGGAGTCATGCTTTTTAAAACAAGAATCTTCTCATGAGGTCGACATTTTTTGCCTAAACAGGTGCTCACAAGACACACATAACAATTTACAAAAGTAAGAAGAGCAAGGAAAGAAAGAGCAGTAGAAAAGATGGCAGATAATAACAGACCCAGATTGTGCATTTGTAGTTAGTCAAACCAATCCAAATCAAACCAATGTCTTACACTTCATGGGCATTCCTCAGTACATACCTGTAGGTCATAGGTCACCTATAGGCCAGGAGTTCTTTTTTATTGTGACCTGATGCAGTCCACCATAATCTTCACATAATAATAATAATAATAATAATAATAATAATAATAATAATAATAATAATAATAATAACAATAATAATAATGTTTAGAAAAAACATATGTTTGCTGAGAGCAGTCTCCTAACACCATCTGTCACCCAGTAAACTCAGCAGCTATTGAGGAATGTAGCATGTGTGTGTGTGTGAGTGTTTGTTAGAGTGTGGTTTTGTGAGTTATGTGCATGAGCATGCAGGAGTGAAAGTTCGAGAGAGAAGCGGGAATGGGTGTATTATAGAGTGTTTATTTGCTGTTTACAATTTATTGCAAACAGTTGTTTTCCATTAGCTCAAGTATAATTGCAGACTTGGTGTGGATGACTGCAAGCAGAAGAATTTTTACCCATCATATTTTGGGATCTGGTGATACACACAGCAGCTCTGCTCACAGGCTCTGTTATTAGTATCGACTTAGTCTTGGAGCTTTTGTGTGCTCACAGTGAGTGATTCATGAAGATAATAAACTGCTCTAACACTTTTCTCAGGGAAAGAAAGTCCCTCCTTACCATCATGTTCTTCCCTGTGGCAAATAACATTCAGGAACACGCCTTTGCCTGCACATAAACGCATAGAGATACACACCTTTTGCCAAAACGGCATTCCAGTGCTGTCTTCCTTTTTTAAAAGCTGCACTTTAGTGTCCTAATTTGCAGCCCTGAATGCTCTGGTGTCAGTGCTGAAACCACAAGTTTGCATGAACTAAAGGGGAAGCACTAAGACAGAAGATGGAGACTGACAGAGACTTGTATATATTTAATCTGATGCAACAAAGCCGGTAAAAACTCATAACTAATCATTGAATGCAACACATTTACTGCATGTATGTACGGTGAGTCTTTTTTGGGCTTTGCCTGAATGAGTTGAATGATTTTAGGGTGTGTATCTGGGGCGTAGTCCCAGAGTTCCCACCCTCTCCCATCTCCTTTCATACCCAATTACCAGAGACAGGATAAGGCTTGCACACTTTAATGAGTTTCTGGGGTTGCCTGACATAAGGCAGAGAGTGTGATGATGTGAAGGCTGTTTTGTTTTAAAGGCTCAGGGAGAGGAAAACAGAATATGGTGGTGCATAAACATGAAGAATATTGGTGTTCAATTTATCAATATAATTCAGTAAACTTGTAAATGAAGTTGTTTAAATCTCAATAATTTCCTTGATCAGATATTTCTTTCTTCTAAGTCGTGGATGTGAAAAAAAAGTTCATGTTATCGTATCTTTCCATCTCGAGTACTTGAACTTGCTATTGTTTGGCATAAAGAACACTAGCTCCTTTACTCACTTTCACTTGTTCAAGAACACTGCAGTAAGGCTATCAAATGAAAAAAAAAGACAGCTGGTTGTGCAAGTTTCCACCTGTACTCACTGCTCACTTAAATTCTTACTGTTTGTCTGTTAAGCATTCTTATCACATTTCAGAGCTTTCTTTCTGGCAGCACTCAAATTAAGTAGCAGAGTTCATGAGGCCATGTATATTGTGATACTGTGGCTGGTATGTTTTGCTTTTAAAAAAAATGAAGTTGACATGAGGTGACTATAACATGAAGAGGTCACTTAAGGACAGTCTCAAAGTTGTGTGCATGAGATATATGCAAAGTATTCCAACCGAGTACACTCGTACTTGTCCTCCTTGAGCCGTTACAACCTTTCAGATTAATGTTAAAATATTCAACGCCCTGCTATCACCTCCAACTTGGGTTCCTGCCCACAGGTAAGCTGAGGGCAGTGTCTTGGCGAACTCAGGCTCCACACCCATGAACACACCCATGACTGGCGGGAGACGAGGGAGGAGTGCTTTTTTTTAAATGTACCATCAACAGAAACCCCCGCATCCCATCATGCGTAAACACTCAAACAGCTGTCTGCTCATGTTGCAGTGTGACTCAGAATGCAGCAGTGCATGTACAGACAGAGACTTTTCTTTAACACTCTGTAAGAACAGGAGTCTTTTAATTGTTTTGTTTTGTTTTTTCACCGTCTCATGGGCTGTCTCATCTTGCCAGGTCCTTGATATCTTGGCACCTTCCGTGTCCTGAACAATGCATGTGTGTCTTTATGTGTGTGTGGAGGGAAAGTTTTCAGTCATTAAGCTAAAGGATTTAAGTGGCAATGAGTAATTGTTTTCAGGGTGTGGCTGCTTGTCTAACATTGTTCTCATGATTCAAAGACATTACTGAAAATCAGGAACATAAATAGTCTTTCTGACTAGATTCACATAATTTTATCACAACCTGAATCACACTGAAATACAGCCACTTCTATGCAGTTCCACATTTTCACCAAATTTGGCCCAGAGGTCCAGACATCTGTTGATCTGCTGGTCACCTCTGGGATCTCTTCAGTGCTGTGAGAGGTGCGGTGACTAAGACCTGATGATTAAGATAAAAGACAGACTTGGTTGTTGTAGTTCACACACTTGATGCTAAATATCTGTCAAGCTTATTACTACACTGTTGATGTAAGAGATCACATAACGAAGACAGAAAGCAGAGCCGGTTATCCACTCATGCATGGGTGCGGCCCTGTAGTGTCTTCTCGTCTCAGCACCCTCAAGGCTAAAGGCACGTCAAGGTAATGCCATGCCTGCACCTGCATAAGCAGGTGGTGCAGAGAAAACACATGCAACAAAGATAATTATACCTATAAATGAGGAATATTAATAAGCACGCTATTTCTTTTAAAGAGATGCCTAAATGTTTAGCAAAAATAGACCTTATCAAGGAAAGCCCATGTAAACCAAAAAACGCATTAAATTCAAACAGGGCTATAATGATCTATGGAGCGAACACCATTGATTCATTTTATGATTCTGTTAATCTGGTGGAGACAAAAACAAAGGTAAAAGAGAGTGAAGGTAAGACCCACCCTCAGGTAGACATACATGTGACTTCAAATGAGTGCTAATTCTGCCAACATGTTAGCAATTTTATATGTTGATAAGTTGTCAGATGCATGTGTTTTTGCCTGTTGTGGAGTTTAGCATTTCCCCAGCAGCCCAATTCCAGTGTCCAATTTGTCCTTGCAGCTGTATGGATTTTTTATTATGTCATTTTCTTCCTGCTTCATGCAGGAAGGCAGGATGGTTAGATATACATGCATGTATATCTAACCATCACTATACTGTAAATGAATATCATGAGAAAAAGAAAATCAGCCCTTGTAGCTAGAAATACATGCAACGCCTCGCACAGGAACAAAATGGCCACCGAACAGCAGCATCAAAGTGTTCTTCATGTGTGACTCATTTATATTTTTTACTTATTGAAGGGCCTGTGAATTCTGAATTTGCTTGTGTGCTCTGGATTTGTTTTGTATACATGGGTGCTATTTGCACACACTTTAAATGTTCTGATAGGAACTCTGCGGTGGAGGTTAGGGTGGAGCCGGGTACGTAGCAACCAGAAACCAAAAGACATACACAAGCACAGTAATATAAAGGGAAGCGTCTGGACTTTTATTCTAGAGGGTTTTACAGCTGTACATTTTGAATAGCACACTGAATCATAGAGGGTGAGGAGGAAGAAAATGACGAACTCTTATTCCTCGTGTTTGCACCTGTACAGATGTGTGTGTGCTTGTGTGTGAGAGGGACAGAGAGAGAGCAAAAATGAGCACATGAGGGAGGATAAGGGACGGACAGCTCATTCATTGCCTGAGGGACTTTGCATCAAAGGTGAAAGAGGTGACTGTTCATGGAAACAGTGAGAACTGATCGAATCTCTGTGCACAGTTTCAACATGGCCGCCCGCATCCCCCATGAATCATATTATTCTTACATGATATTACCACTGAAATTGCACCTAAACATATATTATGTAACAACTTAAAGGACCCAACCAGAAACTAGAATATACATGTCCGCTTTGTATTGTGCTATCCGGTTTAAGGCAGGAGGACAGGTTGCAGGCTGCTGTAGCTCACTGATCCTGTGACAGAGGTGTACCTGTGCAGCAGGGTGACATGGATATGCCTCTTGGGGGTATGGAGACAGAGTCAGGGAGGATAGCGGGGGGGGGGGGAATGTGAGGGAGGGGCTGTCAGAAAGCTATCACATGACACCTGAACCAATCTGGGTCACTAGTCTCGTGGAGACAAATGATGCTGCTCCACCTACTCTTATACAGAGGAATTCTTTCACTCCAGGCCTGTCAATGGATGTAATGTGACTTTATTTGGAGGTTTAAAGGACCACGGCGGTGCATTAGCATGTCTGAGCCCCGTCACTACAAATCACGTATATGTTACATGTCTGATATCCACCCGTTTCGCCACATGAAAATAAATGTCACTTTATGTCAAACACAATGAGCATCATTTCTCTTGTTATCACAGTCACAGCTGGGTTATAATCAGATAGTAACTCAACAGTCACTGCAATAACACAACAATGACATAACTGACAAATGAAAACATGATGTTTATCTTTGACTTGTGTCAAAGAGATAACACACTGTGGTAAAATGAATTTAAACCAATGGCTGTCTTTATGGTGTGTAACTAACTAAAGGTCAGCACTAATGTAAAATATACTGTACTATAACTAATATATAGTATATTATTTGCAGTAAAGTGGCAACACAAAACATGCAGCGACAGTTACATTACAATTAAAGGAGGAGTTCCACAGTAAATGTATTCACTTTATTTCCAAGAGTTAAATGATAAGACTAATATGGAGCTAAGGCCAGGTGTGATTAGCTTAGCTTAGCACAGAGGCTGGAGGCAGAGGGAAATGCCCTGTTTAGAAATACACCCATCAACTCCTGTAAAGTTCACTAATTAAAACTGATCTCGTTTCATCAATCCACTCCAACACTTATTAGAAGAAGAGAAACTCTAACTTCTTTTTGATGACAGTTTCTTCGTGTACACCTCGCATCTGGCTGGGTTTTTTAAAAGGTGGTCACCCCATTTTATTGACTGTAAGCTGCAAACACAAACTGAAAGAGAAGACGAGCAGGAGTTGGACAAACAGTGATTTTGTCTGTTACTGTCGATCACCGTGTCAGATTAGGTTGCTGATTGGATTAGGGTTAGAGAGCAATAAATTCTTGCTGTAACTCGACCAAGAGGTAACCAAAATGATGTGTATGATACTGGCTGCCTTGTGTTCAAAAAAGCTAATGCCTAGTCCACACATAGCCTTTTCTACAGGTTATGGTCTATTTCCTTTTCTTTTTTAGTTACTTCCTCCAAAGGAAAAAGACTCACCATACATGGCATTTGAAATGGTTTTTACTTTCTTGTGTTGTGTTGACAGAAATTCTCTGTAAATGCTGTAAATAAAACATGCCCAGCAGGTGTCACTGAAACAACCTGCATTTTTAAAAAGAACTTTTTTTTTTTTTTTACATTTCTCTTTGTGCACTGACAATACAAATAAAAACAATATGTTCATTAATGAGATTCAAAATACACTGGTGAGTTGGTGTTTTTGAGTTTTAGAACTAGACAGGCTAACTGTTTTTCCCTGCTATGCTAAGCTAGCCTAATTGCCTGTAAGCTGTGACATAAAAACGTGATTTATTTTCATCCTTTCCTCTAACTAGCAGAAAGAAGGTAAATCAGTGTATTTCCTAACATGCTTAACATGTTTTCTTAACATGTTTCTTTTCTACGTGTAGCAACTGCACATCACTAAATCATAACTCTTCTGCTGCTGTGTTGTGTGTGTGTGTGTGGAAGGGGGTCACACTCGGTTTAGGGCCCAAAGAATGCCTGAGCAGGCTCTGGTATGTGCTGTAACATGGGTGTGGCTGGCAGACTGTAACAGATGACACACACACACACACATACGCAGAGCCTTCTCAGATTATTCTCAGCCTGTCTCAAACCTTAATAAGTCCCTGTGAAGGAGGAGGCGGAGGAGTGAGGTGGGGTGTGGTGAGGAAGGAGGTGAGAGATGAGTGAGAGCTGAGCACAGGTTGTCGCCTCACTGTTACACTGTCAGCCTCACCTGAACACCAGCTCCATTTTCAGTCACAGGCACCGGGAGCACACTGTTTGCTGATGATGTTAATATGTGCGAGACTACATCTCCACACACACACACACACACACACACACTACGCTCCCCACTGCTGTCACTCACTTGGATCTCAAGGTCACTCACACTCAAGCCATTTGGGAGCAGCTGCAGCCATATCAGCTCCTGCAGCATTCATACGGACACTTCAGTCTCTCCCTCTCTCCATCACACCTCTGAGAGAGAGCTTCACTTCAGTTTCTGTCTTCTTCTTGTTATGCTGGTGATCAAATAAAGGGCCCAGCTGATGACGGACTGTGATCGGTGGACGCCCCCTCGCGGCTGACAGGCTGCACATCAGCCCAAACCCCTGCGTCCTCCCATTGTCTGCTCAAAGCTGTAACTATTACTGCCTATTTATGTGACGGCTGAGGAAAAATTAAACCTGAGACAGACTGACTCTCAGACTGTGTGATCTCCACCTGATCACTCCGCCATAGATCACTGAATCGATGCGGGACGAGAGATTGAGCGACCCTAACAGGCTTCATGTTGAGCGGGGGGGGGCAGAGGCTGCACAAAGGGGCCCATTGTTGGCTGCAGATGCCCGTCAGTGCTGCAGTCGCCCTTTGAAGGCTCTCCAATCGCGGCGCATAGCGCGACGGGAGGAGGGCGGGGCTTGGTCTCCCCCATCTCTGCTCCGAGCGCCGCTTTGGCACCGCGTTCCAGCAACTAGACGGCGACGAACCGAGCGAGCGGCCGCGTCTCTGCAGTGAGGGAGCCCCTCGGCGGATGTGAGGAGCAGGTGCTGCTCCAGGAGGGCTCGGGTTGGACAGGTATGAGACCTGTGGCGTTCACGGGTGACGGCCCGGCGGATGTTCAGTGGATGTTCAGCAGCAGCAGCAGCAGCCTGGTCCGGCTCGGCTCCACATGGACGGGCGGTGTGTGGTGGACAGCAGCGAGTGTGTGTTGGTGATCATGCCTGGCCGCCCCTCCGCGCTCCTCTCCTCCTGACACAGCCTGCCTGCTCGGACGCCCCCTGCTCTCTTGCAGCCCCCCCCCTCCTCGCCATGAGGACGGCTGCTCGGTGATTCGGTGCCTCTGCACGCCCGCTCGGACCGGCCCCCCCTCTTCAGGATCGGGCTTTTGTTGGCTGCGCGCAGGCTCCGTCTGCGGGCTCCTTTGTGTCGGAGTCTGATCGCAGACTGAGCTTCACTGAGGGGGCTCTGCTCACTGAGGGGGCTCTGCTTCACTGAGGGGGCTCTGCTTCACTGAGGGGGCTCTGCTCACTGAGGGGGCTCTGCTCGCCGCCTCGCGCCCCGCTGTCGGTGTGGTCCGGCCGTGATGGCAGGCGGCCGGCCGGAGGACCACGCGCCTGAGAACGGCTTCACCCCGCTGGAGCAGCCGGTGCCGCGGCTGCTGCCGCACATCGACGGCACGGTGCTGCCGTCTCTGGGGGGCTTCGGGAAGCACCAGAGGCAGCTGGTGGTCCTGACCTGGATACCGGCATTGTTCATCGGCTTCAGCCAGTTTTCGGATTACTTCCTCCTCGCGCAGCCCAACGGCACGTGCGTGCAGCCCCTCGCGAACCACAGTAACTGGACCGCGGCCCCCCCGCCGGTCACCGAGCGGCAGCTCGGGGCCAACGGCACCGGGGAGGGACCGGCCGACGGCGGCGCTCTGCTGTGCGGCTGCGAGGAGTGGAGGCTGGAGCTGCGCACGGGACTGAGTCAGAATGTGGTTACCAAGGTAACGAGCGAGCGCCAGAGAGCCTCTGTGTTCTCTCTCTGCTCTCCATCACCATCATCATCCTCAGCACCCCGGGCCTTCATCATCACCCCCTCACTGTAGAGCAGAGCCCGCTGCACACAGCTGACTCACAAGTTACCCACTGACCTCAATATGCGAGTGTGTGTGTGTGTGTGTGTGTGTGTGTGTGTGTGTGTGAGAGAGAGAGAGAGAGAGCTCAGAGGCAGCAGCTGATAACCAGAGCTGTCCTGGAGCATGCACAGTGTGTGTGTCACTATCAGTCAGTCATCACATCATTAATAAGACTATTTCTCCTCATTTCTACACCAAAACATAGCAAAGTGAACACCATATCACTTACAAAACAATCACATCCAACAGTAAACTGTTCTGCTGTTTTTCATCACAGCACACAAAACACTTGTGCAGATTACCAACTGGGCAAAGTGGGCAACTGTCCCAGAGAAGCAGAGAAGCAAGGATGCACCGATAAACCCTTCCCCCCTCCCGATACTGATTGAGATATCTCACCTCGTGTTGATCTGCAGATGCTGATGCAGAGTAACGAGCCAACAAATTGTCCAAATTGGGTCCAAGGAGTTAGTGAATGTAACTAATAGGGAAAATTGTTGTTTAAAATGACTATGACGGAGGAACTAAGTTGGATCATTACATTTGGCCGATATAACTCAGGGAGGATCGGTGCATCCGAGCCCAGAACTCCTGAGACCCTGATTTACTGTGTTTTAAGTGGTTTGTGCTGACTGTGACGGTATGTGGGAATATGCTACACTGAAGCCCCACTGTGAGGAGGCTCTGTGTCAAAGAACAGTTTCAAAACCTCCGTTATATCAGTGCTGTGTGATTATTTGAACTACTGTTAAACAAATGTGTTTAGTCACATCACAACAGAGCTAATCTGGATCCAGGTCCAGCAGGAGAGAGAAAAAACTTTTCTCTCTCAAAAAAATTTTGTAAAGGCAGTGGAAGGAAGGAGGGGCCCAGATTAATCCTGACATAAAAAAACAAAACTCAAACAGCAGATTTTTTCCCCCTTTGGGATAATTTTAAAAACATAATTTAGTAAAATGACATACTCATAATGTCATGATACATCCTCAGTAAAAGTCCATGAAGGGTGATGTAGAGCTGCTGTCCAGCCCGTGACATGTGTGCATGACTGATATCTGTTTTTTTTCAGATAATGTCGGCGCTAATAACCCATACATAATAATCCCACACTGACTGTGAGTTCCCCACATCACCACCGGCCATTTCACAACTAAAACCATCAGTCATAACCAATAATCACCTCCTTCTCTGTGCTCCTCTTGCTCCTCTGCACAGTCGGAGGCTCAGCGGGGAGCTCTGTAAATCATTGTTAAACACCAACACCACTTTCACACACAGCTGAATCCCTCTGCTGGGCTTGTGTAGATACTCTCAGGGTCGCGCATAAATATAGAGTACACACAGTGCTTCCACATGTGCCCTTGGCTGAGTTTCAGATGCTGAGAGCTGCGGCGGTGTGTGCACTGACCCATGGGCTCAGAGGAAAGAGTGGAAAGCTATTGATTTCTGTTATTATAGACACGCGCCCACATTCACACACTCACACAGATGCTGCTCGCTCTCCCTTTCACACACACACATAACACACCCGCTTTTTGCCCTGCATGTTTTTTTCCCCCTTCAGGATGCACATTTGAATATTTCAAAAGAGTCCGTAGCGCGTTTGCACGCTCATCAACCTTCATGAATTATCAAAACAGTGAGTCACAGAGTGAAAGTTTGACAGGCTTTCTGATGAGAAAAGCCCACATTTGTTTTTGTCTCTGTGCAGCCCTCCTATTGAAATGCCCAGCAGCTGAGGTTTGATTCCCTTTTTATCTTGTTGTGGGTGATTTTCTCTCAAAAGTTGACGAGTGTTCCTCTCTCTCTCTCTCTCTCTCTCTCTCTCTCTCTCTGTCTCTGTCTTTGTCTCCTGCGTCAGTGGAACCTGGTGTGCGACTCAGCCTGGAAGGTGCACATAGCCAAGTTCTCTTTGCTGGTGGGCTCCATATTTGGCTACCTAGTGATGGGTGTCATGGCTGACTGGTAAGCTGCTCTGTTATGTCTGTTTTGTGCCCATTTACTGTAAGTTAACCCTAAAACATCCGGTCATCTAAAATACATAAAAATGTATTTTCTCACTTGGTAACCATGCAGGTAGATTTGATTTCACCAGAATAAGTCTCAAAGTTAGTTTCAAAAGTGTTTTTTAAGATTTCTGCCTCCAACCCAAATGAATGGAACTGAATGGAGCAGTGTTCATGTGCTTGGAAAGGTAGAAATTATATTTAAAAAGACTGAGTGAATAATTATTGCAACAGCCCTGTTGGTACAGTGGTGTGTAGAGCTAAATGATAACATCAGCATGCCAATATTCTCACAATAGCACCAACAGACTGTCATAAGTGAAGTCTTTAACATGCTAATATGCAAACATTTGCTTATTATTGTCATCAGTTCTGCAGACATTTGGTCATAAACCAAAGTGTTGTATAAATTAAAATTGTGACTTGATTGTGGCTGTCAAAGTTACTTCAGTGGCGGACATGAATGTCTGAATCAAATTTCATGTGAATTCCCTCATTGTTGTTGAAACGTTTCACCGTGAGCCAACATCTGAATCAGCACATGGATACATTTAACTGAATGTGCAAAAATCTGACCTGGTGGCGATGGAGGAAATGTTGAGGGATCTCCTAGGTCTGTAGTTGTGTTCCTCTGGGGACCATGTATATCTGTCCCGAATATCACAGCTCCTGATATTTGCTGACATTCTTCAGATTCAATAGAAACAACTCTCAGAAACAATGCACCTCATGCAACATTTACGTGTCCTCCTAAATTTCTCTTATTGTTTGTCTGAAGTTTGCTTGTTCAAGTGTCCCAAGTTGGATTTACCGAACTCTCCTCGCTCCTGAAATGACTCATTTCAGCCTGATGAATGTCACTTGCTGTTGTTGGATTTCATCATTAGCATCATTTACGTCCCTAAAGTTTCCATATATAGCTGTTGCCCCCCCCCCCCCGGGTGTGTTTGTGTGTGTGTGTGTGTACGTGTATGTGTGTGGGCAAGTTTGTTTCCGAAAAGAAGACTTTCTCTTTGCAGAGCTCCAAGTCCTGCTGTCAGGAATCAGCAGACAAAGAGATAACCAGTTCTGCAGTGTCAGTCGTCATGTTAGATGACGCAAAACAATTAGAAAATATTAATAGCGCGGCTGTCAGCAACATGTCACCAGAGCAGAGCCGCACTGTGACAGACATAAAGATGAACAGTTTGACAGGGAGTTAGAAAATCGTCTCTCTGAAGCAACTGATGAGGGAGAGAGGTGTTCAAGGGGATGTGAAAGTCATGGAGACGGAGGAGAGGAAAACACATTATCGCTCACAGTTGGTGATGTTACTGTCAGGTGTTATAACAGGGGATGATGCTGGACAGAGATCTGCATAAAGACCCTGAGGCGGCCGCGAGAGTGAAGGAATTTTTCCACAATTTCTGAACTGTTTTTAGTTGCTATTCCGAGATGTGCAAATATTCTAAAAAAACCTTCAGTGATGTGGCAGCCATGATGATAATGATTTGGTGAACAGAATATTCCCTCTGTATGTGTTTTAATTGTAAATTTAGTTCAGTTCATTTCAGTTACACATTCATAGTTTTGACTGATTCAGATGAAGTCATTATGATTTCAGGTCAAATGTTTTTAACACACTCCTGGATGTTGTTCATGCCTATGAGAAAATTGTAAATACATTACAAGTACATACAGCAATTTAAGAAGAAACCAGCTGGTATGAGTGCTTGATGAGGCCCGATGTCCTGATTAATGTTTCAGTAACTGTTACCAGGAGATTGTTTTCAGATTCACATGCTGTTCATTGATATAAATGACATTTTTTGAAGCTGTGAGCATCGACTAAATTTCAGTCACCAGTTGGTACGGAGACAGAAATCAAAGTGTGGACAGTTCAAACCAAATCTACGGGCATGGCTGAAGTGAGACAATATGTTCACGTCTAGCTGCTTGAACTGGGCCTTTTAAAGCCCCCTGCTGTTGTCCGTTAAGTTCACTGTGGTCACGTCTGCAGCCTGTGAGCCACCTGAGCTGCTGCGTGGGAAAAAAAGTCGCTGCATTGTGTTTGGGATCAGTAACCATGGAAACAATGTATAGAAATGCGCAGGCCATGAAGGCCTCAGCTCTGACCTGACCCATTGACCTACTGACCTCCCTCAAACCAGTAAGTCCACACAGTCTGACGGAAACAATGGTCAGAATGGTCTCTCTCAGCCGAGCGCACATCAGAAGCCTCATCTCTCAGTTTGTGACAGATTTTAAACACTTTGCCACATCTTTCTCCTTCTGCTTCTCTCTGTTTCTAAGGTTTGGTCGACACCCAGTGTTGATTCTCTCGGTGCTTTTCATGCTGGTGTTTGGTCTGAGTGTTGCCTTCTCTGTAAACGTCACCATGTTCAGCACCTTGCGCTTCTTTGAGGGTTTCTGCTTGGCGGGCCTGGCTCTCTCCCTCTACGTGCTCAGTAAGTACATGCTTCCACTACCTCCGGCCTGTCTGCTGTTTTATTCCTGCTTCCTTTCCCGCTTCTGTATTTCCCCATTCTGTGTCTTTCATTGTGGTTGTGTATTTCATCTCATCATGAGCGCCTCAGTGGTATGGATTCATGAAGGGGACACAGAGGAACATAAAAGCTTTTGACAACATATTGATTATCTCTGAAACCAGAAATCCCAATTACCGAGACTCTGCCTTCACATTATGAGATTCAGTGTTGTGTCACCTTGAATATAGTCATTTAACGGTTGTCTTTTATGAAGTGATTTTTTTGTTTGTCTGTAGCTATTAGTTGCTAATATTTGTTGGATGAGACATTTAATGCTAATCTTTATCTTGAAATATCCATGACTTTATCATTCCATGAAGTTAGATATCTTGTGTTTTGTAATGTATTAAAATGGTTTCAATAAACCAAACCAGGACCAAAGAAACTGTCCTTTACTCCACAGAAACGTTAGAAAAATGAATATGAGGTTTGGTGGTGATCTATATTATGAGTCTATCAGCCTCTACAGTTTATAATAATGCATGTTGGTGTGTCTTCATTATTTGTTGGACACCAATTAGCAATTAAAAGTCACAGTGAAGGCAGAACGTCTGTCAACCAGCAGCTTCACAGATTGAGGAGAGTGAAGTGTTCGTGGCTAGTTTCATACTGGCAGGTCCAGTGTCATGGACATTTTCTGTCAGCAGACTTTTAAGGCTTAAAATCTGGAATGATGACATAGTATTTTGCAGTATATTAAGAATGTTTTATACCAACAAAACAAATTGTTCAGGACTAATTGAACATAACCTGCTTTAAATATGAAAGTTTGTGGTATAAATTGTTGCAGAGACTTTTGCAAATCTTTTGTTTGAGAACGTATGTTTCCAAAATATGAAAGTATGTTTTCTCCCCTCCCCCATCTGTGATATTTCCCTCAATATTCCCTCTGTAGTTCTGCTTAATATCCCGAAGCCAAGGTTTACTTGATGACACAAAACAGGCTGATAACATTTTCATTTCTCCCAAGAGTGCTCCCCGGCTCTCCCCACCGGCCCCTCTGCGGGCCCCCTCTTTTTCAGCCCGTGCAGATGTCACACGTTATCCGTGAAGGGAGGGCAGAGTTTTAGCTCGGGCGGTGGGCTGCATTTGTCCCTCTCAGCAGGGCCTCGTGATAAATCTCTGTTGAACTGCTCCTAAAAGCAAACAAACAAAATGGACGCTTAGAGCTGCCTGCTGAGAGCTGATTTTAATCCGTGATGTACACATACGCAAACCAAACACGAATAACGTTGTGTTCTGTGGCGCTGTACGTCTAGGTGTGAGAGGAGAATGGGATTTATAGACGTCCCATTGTTGTGGGTGTAAGATTGAGACAACACCAGGACAGAAGTATAGTTGGGAATCATGAAGAGATATTGTGATCAATGTTACTGATTACCACCAATAAATTAGGTCATTACAAAGAATGTGCAATGTTGAGTTGATATTTAGGGCCTGTGCATACATCCGTACATCCACTTCTACCTCTCTGGGTGAGAAGGGCCAAAATTTCTACTACTGGTTAACAGGACATTTTATTTTAATTTCATTGATTATAATGATTAACATTTAGTTGGAAAATGCTGAATCCTGAATGTATTGTTTTATTAGTTGGCCATGAAATAGTCACATTTAAACACATCTAGCTGATTCACTAACAAAACGATGCATTAAGTGTAATTTGGACACTGAATGAATGCACTTCAGAAATACACTCCATGGTCATAAAAAGCATGACAGCATAGTCATTAAATGATCAATTAATTACTTGGAATGACCTGTTTTCAGATTCATGCCTGTTCGCTTTACAGTAGTCACTACTGAGTTTTAAATTGCAGTTATTTTTATTTGAACTTTGGCCTGTTTTATGCATTTCAGCGAATAATGAAATAATCTGCTTGTTGTATTTCAAATTTTCTTTTTCTGTTTTTGTTTTTTTATTAAACCAGTCAGTCAGAGAAAAGGTTTTCTCGCTTAATATTCACTTAATATTCATTAACTATATATTTGACAACAAGCAGTAATATTTCAGCATTACCCTGACTTTCAGCCTTGATCCGCATTATTAAAAAACAAGCCAGGTGTATCAAAGCTTTCAGAAAATTCAGCTTTTCTCAGTAGTTATAGAAACTTAATAGGATGCATTTTATTTCCAGGTCAGTCAGCAAAAGCATGTTTGGTGTGTGTGTGTGTGTGTGTCTGTGTGTGTGTTGGCTAACAAAGCTCTTTTTAAATCTTAGTTCCTCCCCTCACACTAAAAACTCCAGCTTGGCCAATTTATCTTGTCTCTTCTCAGCTCTTTTAAATACTCGGGCTATACAGTAAATTAGCAGAAATTACCTCCTCTGTATCTGTCGGTGCAGTTTACACACACACACACACAATTTTTCATTAGTCTGTTTGCCAAACAAAAATACCTGTTATGGGAGGTAATATTTCTACATTTCACTTGTTTTCATGCGCAGCGTTGACAGTGATGGAATAAGTAACTGTGTGCAAATGCATTTTGTGTGTCCTCGCTGTTTGTGTGAGAGAACAGATTGTAAGCATGCACTTTGAAGTGCAACCAAAAAGGTGTTTGTGTGAGCTGTTTGTTGCTTGTGTGAGGCGTGGATGAATACAGTAGGAGGAACAGTCAGCTCGCTGCCACAGAGTGACTCGCTTTGAAGTAAACTCACATCATGACGGCAGATAATAGACACTGCCAACCCATTAATGTTAAAAAAAACATGCAGAATAACGGCAGTCAGTGCATCATGAGGACACTTGAAGCCTCCGATAAACACCTCCTCAGAGGCTGAATACAGATTGGTAACACATGACCTGTGAGGAAATGCAACGTGGACACTCACTGTGAAACTTCTCATTACTACACTTTGTTTCTCCTTTAATGGTTTGCTGAGAGAGGTGCAGCAGTCACCGGGCAGGACAGGAACAGTGCGGTCGATCAGTATTTTGGCAGTGACACGTTGTTCTGTGGTGTTGGCTCTGTATTCCACCAGTACATTCGATTTCAAATGAAGAAATGACGATGAAAGAAGTGCTGCTGATTAGTTTTAATTTGAAGGTGTGGGTGAACATTGGACTCTTTTTAAACAATGTAGCATGCAAACGAGGCAAACGAGTATTTACCAGGTGAACAGCGTAGCCCTTCTTACATATAGTCTCTCAGTTTTAGGAGCGTGTGGTAATTTGCCCCTCTAAGCTTCAGAGACTGGGTGCACTCAGGGTTGACGGCCTGTTTTATGGCATGAGCAGTGAGAAGACAGGTTGTAAACTAGTCAGCAGTTATTTAGAAGAGAAGCTGTCAATTTTAAGCGTCCATCGCAAATTGACCTCCTTGTTCGACTTTGACCAGGTGAACTTTTTCGTACCTGTGCGTTCAGCGTTTTCTTGTGCAATGAGGGATGTCGTGTCTTTCTCAGGGTTTGTTTTCCCTTCTGTCCGATCTCATTAGGTGGAACACACGATGAGTTGGATTGAGGTCATGTGGTTGATACCGTGAGTCAAAAACATTTTAGTGCTCGGCCTGAAAAAGTCCTTGTTTCGAAAAACATTATCCAGCTGCACTCTGCTAGAATTGGGGAACCGTGTAATAGAAGGGCATGATGTTTACACCCATTATGGATGCAAACACTCTCGAATTAAAGCTGAAAACTAGCACTTAAACATCAGAGTCCGTGTTTGATTTCAAATGGAAAACAGGGAAATGCAGAGCCAATATTATTAAAAGAGCTGTCTTGTGATGTGATGAAGAGTAATGTTTAAACACAGCAGAGGCGTGCTACGGTCTGACTGCTGAGGCTGCAGCAGGAGGTAGATCCGATAGAGAGACACAAGAATATGAATGTCGCACACATATACTGTATTATGGATGATTGTACCGTATGCGTGTGTACATGCTGTGGTTGCAGTGTTACAGCTGTATTGTCGTGCCTCAGCACAGAAAGACTCCCTCTGTGTGCCTTCTCTTTCCCTCCTTTCACCCTCTGTCACTGCAACAGCAGCGCCGAATTTCTATTTCTAAATCCAGCAGCTCTCTGGCCCTTTCCATTTTCACTCTATGCTTCCCTTGACTCTCCTCTACCCCATTCATCCCATCCTCCTCCTCCTCCTCCTCCTCCTCTCTCTCCTTCACTACCATTTTGTTACTAGCAGCACTCTCACTCTCTCTTTCTCATTTTCTCGAGGCTCATTTGAAATCTCTCATCGTTCGGTTATCTCTCTGCAGCACGCAGCGCTTAATAAACTCCACTGGAGCTGCCAGCAGAAGCTTTAGTTTGCTCTGCTAATAATAAATGTGTTGATGTGTGTTGTGTGCATATTTGTTTGTGGCGCCAATTCTGCATGGGTTTATTAGTTTGTAATTTAGCACCTACCTCAGGGCCATCCTCTGGGAGCAGTAAGGAAAGAACTTCTGCCTCCTCACACCCTTGCTGTTTGTTTTTCTCCACATTTGAGGAAAACATAATTGCATCTTGCTATGATGGCTATCTATTATCCAAATGAAGGTGTTGTTTGGGCAAGAGTTTAAAGACAAATCTTTGGTTGACTTAAAGGAAGCTCCTTCACAGCAGACAGCTGATAAAGTCAGCATAGATTCCAGTGACAACTCAAAGTCAAACAAAGCATCAAATGGTCACAGAAACTTGCTTCAGCACAATCCACCTTCCTGCCATTGATCCATAAAGTCAATATGTTCCCAACAGTCATTGCCTCACCAAAAAACTGCTAACTATGCTGCTTCCTGTGGAGCTTCAGCGCTCTGAGGAGGTGAAAGTGTGACACAGGGGTGGTTCATTTCGCTCTGCTCCTCTGTTGCAACGAAACCGTGTGTTTGTTCAGAGCAGACCTTTCAATCTGAAACTTTGACTTGCGGGTATGAACAAAAGGACAAAAAGGACATAGTGAGTATTTTAGACCAAACACAGCCCGGCCTGTTGTTTCAGGCACCAGTGAGACAAAGAAATATGGAAGTCCAGTTTAAGCATTAGATCCATCAGTTTGAAAACACTGTGATGTTTGATCATCACGACGAGGCATTCTAGTCTTTTTAATAGCAGCTGTCATTTTACAGATGATAAATAGATAAACTAAATAAATGCACTATTCATTTTACAATGTAATCTGCCAGGAGGGTGCACTTATGAATATCTGACTGGCCTCTCTGGAGGATGTTGCATTGTGATCCAGTAACAGTTCAGCATTTTTACTGAAGCTGTCAGTGTTGAAATCCCCCCTGCTGGCTTCATTCAGATTAATAACAGGGCTGTGGTTTTTCGCACTGACATAAACCCAGTCTAAACATGACCTAAGACATGACTGCCAATAGCTCTGACTGGAAATATCGGTGAAAACAGTGCTGCAGGAGTCATTTAAAAGTTGTCTGGAGATGTTTTGGTTTGTTTTTTCCCCCAAAAAACTGTGTCAGTATTTGAATTCATTGTACATGCTGCAGATCCCAGCTGCCCAGAGCTGCTGCAGCGAACTGCAACATTGTTGGAGCCACTTTTGAAAGCCCACAGGGAGCGAGCGTTTGGAACTGAAAAGATAGATTTCAGCGAATGAGGTTTGCATGAACCCAGAGGAATTACGTGAGACAAGGTTAATATCTTTGCTTCATCCTCTGTCTCTGTTCCTCAGAGAGTCGAAGATAATGACAAAAACATACAGTATATGGAAGTGTGATAGCGTGTGTGTGTTATGAGCTGAAGGGATGAGTACTGCTGACTCAGCTGAGAAGAAGTACTGCCCTGTCATGCTGTGCCCTTGTCAGGCCTTCTGTTTCCAATCCCTGTCCCTCTATGAAAGCATCCACCTCAGGCAGCCCAAATCTCAGAGGCATTCAGTTTACGACACACAGAGAAAAGCAGGAAATCCTCACCTCCGCAAAGCTAGAACAAGCTCATATTTGGAACTTTCATCCATGCTGGCTGAAATGAAATGTAAAACTTACTGCTCTGGTGCTGCCAGCAGATTCAAGTTTTTCTCTATTTTATGACATTTTTTAAAACAAATTATTACTGATAAATTGTTTGATCTATTAGACATCAGAAAATTGTCAAAAATTCATGTTTTTTCGTAACTAGAGTGTCCTTAATCTCTCTGTAACTTTGCCTGTTTTGTTTTGTGGCCAACTTTTCCCTCCGTCTTCGAGTGTAGCTGTTTGGAAAAACGTGATTGATTTCCGATGTGGTTGGACAGCACTTTGTAAGAATTACTTTGGTCCTTCAGTATTGTGACTAAGAACATAAGTGGCTTTATTCACCAATGGTCAAAATAGCCTGAGATTCATTTTCTGTGGGCCGACCCATCGCGGTATTGATTAATCATTTCCGCTCTACATGTCTCCCTCTTGGCCAAATCTAAACCCAAAGTGTGCACCCTCCCTGTACATCTCCATCATACACACACGAACGCAGACTGTCTCTCGCGCTCAACTCCCGCTGTTAGAAAGCCAATTGTCTCTCCACCCTGTTCTCATGCCCCAGGCAAGGTTAGCACAGGAGCAGCAGACAACAGGGAGCGTGTGCTGTGGCGCTGTCAGCCATTTGTCATCAAAGATGACTCTGGCCATTAGATCAGCTGCTTTTTGCTGCCCTCTCTTTTGTTTTTAGCCCCCCCCTCCTCCTCCCCGCCCCTTTCTTCCATTATAGTTTCTGTTTTCCTCACCTTCTGCAACTGTTCGCTTTGAGATGCAAAGGCAGTGGAGAAGCTGCTCGGTGAAAGGAGGTGGGAGGGGGAGAGAGAGAGAGGAAGGGGGTAAGGAGGGTGGGTAGAGGTGGGGGGATGGTGGCTTTACAAAGGGTGAGGGAGCCACTTCAGCCCTGATGAGCAAGAGGGAAGAGTGGGCAGGATGGGGAGGAAGGGGAGGGGAGGGAGGATCAGCCCACAGGGGGGGCAGTGAGATAATCAGCACAAGGAGAGCCATTCTCCCACTCAGCTGGAACAAAAGGTCCTTGCCAGCATGTGTGTGTTTGTGCGAGCTTGTCTATGTGTGTGTGTGTGTGTGTGTGTGTGTGTAGGTGTGTAGGTGTGTGTGTGTGTGTGTGTGTGTGTGTTGATATCCCAGCGGACTTGGCAGGATCAGAAACCTCCCCAGAGAGTTGGGGAGTGGTTTTTGTTTTGTGAGGTTGGTTTAGAGATGCATTACCTTTGCCAAGGTACAGTTAATTTCTCTAGTCTGCGTGTGTGTATGTGTGTGTGTGGCTCTGTTGATCCATGCCTATTGCCTATTGACTGCTGTGGACAGAGGTACCACAGAGACACGGTGCTGTGCTGTTAGAACAGACAGACGGGGGGGAAATTCAGCACATGGAAACAAGTAGTGTACAATGAGCCTGTGCTATCACACTACGTTTTATGCCACTTTATGCTTGCGTCTATTCCACCACATTTCAGTGGGACATATTGGATGTTTAAGTGCACTCTGCTAATCTGACAGCTTTGCAGACGAAGGCTTCACTGAGAGAAGATTCATCATGACCCACCGTACGTGTGCTACACACACGCTTTTCCTGTGCAATGAGGGATTATTACAGAGATTTCAGGTGCATTCACCTCCAGTTTTATACAAATACAGTGGTTTAGATTATCTGGATGCACATCATCAGTCACATCCTTTCCGGTGCAAACAAACCAGAATTCTCCTTTTCATTGTGGTGTTACAGCTGTATGCTTTTTACACAAATGGCTGACTCTTCTGTCTCTCTCTTGACGCACTAAGACAGAGTGAAGAGAGAGGCAGGCAGGCAGGTTAGGGATTATGGGTCAGTGTAATTTCCTTCATCTGTTTTGGTTCCTGCAGGGAGGGCTTTTGGAGACATTAAGTTTAAAATGGTCTGCAGGGGCTGAAGAGAGCAGAGATGAAGGGATTTTCAGTAATACCTTCATTTTTTTTTTCGCTCTCAGCCTCCCTGCCATGTGTTCTAACTGAGTCATTTTGTCTCCCTCTTATCTGAAAATCTTTCAGTCCCTTCCTTTGTGTTTCTTTCCTTCCCTCTGCCTCTCTCCACGTGTTGTCTCTGTCTCTCTGCCTCCCTCTCACTGCTCTTTATTATCATTCCAGCAGTGATTCCACTGGTGAATGGAGGGACTTTCTCGTGTCCTTTGGGGTGAATAGTAATTTGTATTCTGCCCCTCTCTTACCACTTTCTCCTCCCGTTCCCTTTCCTCCTCCTCTTTTTTTTCTCCATCACAATAACAAGTGATGGTACATGAAGCCAGGTTAGTGAGTCTCACCCTCCCTCCCTCCCTCCTCACCCACCCACAATGGTCACCTTCAAAAAGACCTTGCCATATGGGCCAGGCCATCTGGACTGTACCATGTCGCAGGCAGTAGGGGAGGGGGTGGGAGCCCGGTCGGAGGGAAATTAAGGGGCTGTTACAGCAAAACTCTCACCAAGCAGCTGAACCCTCTCTGACGTGTAGCCCATCCAAGTTCATAAAGAGCTCTGGTGTTAAACTAGTGAGTTCTCCAGGGAAGGATCAGTAATAGGAGTCCTCAATAATTCAGAGAGGAAATTCAATACTGGCCCAACCATTAAACAAACACACACATCACACTCTTGCAGGCCATTGGGGCTGCTGCTTAGTTTATGATGGTAATCACATCCACACATGTAAAGCTTATACATAATTTAATCGTCTGCACTGGTGAACCAAGAGTATAAGACTCTATATTTAATGTGAATCTGAATCTTCCTCTTTCTATCCTCTCTCTCTTTATTTTAGGGATCGAGCTTTGTTTGCCAGCCTGGCGTTTTTCCATGACCATGGTGGCCAGTTTTCTGACGGTGGGCGGGCAGCTACTGATGCCAGGGGTGGCCGCTCTCTGCCGCAATTGGCCGGACCGGGATGACTGGCAGGTCCTGCAGATTGTCATAATCAGCCCTTTCGTTCTGATGCTGCCCTACGTCTGGTGAGTCCCACCCTCTGAGGAATTCCACAGCGGGGGGGGGAGGCAGATTCTTCGAGCGCTGAGCCAGGCGATGGCTTGTACAGTACACACTGCACTACACAGTACAGAGCACACTCTGCGTCTACTGACAAACAATACTGTCTTTCTCCAATTGCTTGTCTTCTTGCCCCCTTCTGTTTCTTCTTTTTGCTGTCACAACATATTCTGTTGTCACTCTTCTTTGTCTGCTCTCTCCATGTCCTTCCTATTCCTCTGTTTCTCCCTCTCTGCAGGATTTTTCCAGAGTCGTTGCGCTGGTTGCTGGCCACCCAGCACTACAGGCGGTCCAAAGCCATGATGCTGCGCATTGCCAGGAAGAACCAGGTTGACATGACAACAGAACCGAGCGGAGTTCTTACAGGTGAGGAAGATTTCAGGAGGGACATTATACAAGACAGCATCCATTTGCTATGAATTTATTTTTTCTTTTGCTTTCTTCACGTCATTGTGCAAATTATTTTAATATGTCATCTGTGTTACAGCTGCTTCTTGCTGTGTGATGAAATGGACATGCAACAAACACAGTTCACATATAAAGACTCAGAGATCTCCTTTTCATGTGTGCAAACGTGTAGTTTCCAAGCAGCGTTCCTCAACTCTTCGTATGATGAAATGCAATTGCAATCATACACGTACATGTTCCTTCTGAATGTGATTTCTCCCTGGAATATCAATAAACTCAGACATCTGTTTAAGACTGCCACTGATGATTAATTTCAATACAGTTTAATCTGGCAGTCATGTTCGAGCATTTCATTAAAAAAGTCAGAATATAGTGAAAACTAACTTGTTTTGGCTGATCAACCTGACAAAACCTGAAAATATTCCATTTACAAATTTATGCTAAGTGGTCATTTATGGAATCTGAGAAGCTCAAACCAGCACATTTTTAGCATTTCCCCCTGAGAACTGAGATTTAATTGTCTCACAACAGTGCAGTCTATAAAGAAGTGACATGTTGGTGGTTTCCTTCACTTAGGTCTTTCTGCCTCCGACAGCTCTTCCTCGGCTGCCTTGGTGATTGATTCATTGTTTCTGCCTCCCTCAGCGTCCAGGCAGACAGATAGATGATGAGAGTGGGCAAAGGGACGTGCTATCCCTCAGCACCACAGCACATTAGCTTGTCTGTGCTAAAGGTCCCTTAGTGGCCGGTCTCTCATTACCTTCGGAGAGGAAAAGGTCTCAAGGTGTGCGTTTCATGTTTCCTACCAGAGCTGGAGCAGGAGCTGCACAAGAAACCCCAGAGGACCTGCATTGTCAAGATGATGAGCACCAGGAACCTGTGGAAAAACATTGTGGTGCTGTGTGTCAACTCGTAAGTGTGTTGCGTTTGTGGCTGGGCTTGTACAGTTCCCTTTCTTATCAACGCCAACATCCGTTGTGTTGAGAGAGCATGATTTTCACATGAGCTCGCCCCCCAGAGAGAAATCAAGACATGCATGTGAGTGTAAACCTCACTCGCCCCGTGGCCGGCGCATGTCTCAGGTGCCACCTTCCTGTCCGCTTGCTTACCGTCTGTTTGTGTGTTGTTTGTGCAGGCTGACAGGTTATGGGATCCACCACTGCTTCGCCCGCAGCATGATGGACCCGGAGGCTCAACCCACTGCTTTGTGCCATGCAGACTATTACACCATGGCTGGCATCGCCGTGGCAACCTGCCTGGCGCTTTGCCCCGCTGTGGGGCTGATGGGTCGGCGTGGAGGGTTGCTCACCTTCATGATCATAACAGCTCTGGCATCCCTTCTGCAGCTGGGTTTACTCAACTGTGAGTGATCACACAAAAAAACACACAGCAGCACAAGTCGACTGTTTGAAATCCTGCAGCGTTACTACAACTGTCTGGCTTTGCACCTGTGCAGTTTGCAATGATAAAACTCGACTCATTCAGCATTTGTTGTAATATTCGGAACAATGAGTGTTTGACTGCAGAGATAGGTAGACACAAGAAACCTCTCATTTTGTAGCTGGTAATCAATCAGTTTGATATCAATATGTGATGCCTGAAACTGTTTTTGGGTAACGTAGACGCTTACTGTTTTTCCACTCTCTGCTAGAGTTGAGAGTAAACGGTCAGTGTTGCCAAACAAAGAAAAGAATGATGACTAAAGACGATGAAACTGAAACTGAAGTGAGAGCCAAAAAATGACAGATTATCACTAAAGGTGCAGGGAAAGAGAACAAAATGAATTCTTACTACAGCTACGTGCTCACCAGCATGTTGAAAATACCCTGAAGACTTGCTGTGCATAGTTCGGGTTGTTAAACTCAAAGCTAGACAAATGGTTGTGAAGCAGAAAGTTGAGATTCATTAGTAAACTGTACGCTGCATGCCGTCCCAGTGTCATTAAAAGTCGAGCGCAGTTCAGCTCTCAGTCTAACGGGAGGCTCCCCTCGGCTCCCCGTCCTGACCTACATATGCACTAGTCGTTATTTCAGGCTTCGGTGGTAAACCGTTCAGAGCCCTCCTCAAGGCTTGTTTCATTCTGCTTGTTTTGAGTCAGCACTGTCCTGCCCTTTATGCTTACTGATGACATGTTCTCCTCTCTTTTACCCTCCAATGCACTCTAATGGACTGCAGTGATCGGGAAGTATAGCCTTCGTCATGACACAGGTACGGCTACAGTTTGGTGATTTATGGCAGAAAATGATTTGTTACAATGGTAAATTATTCTATTCTGTGGAGGCTAGGGTATGATATATTGCAGTCTGATTTTAAGGAGTAATATTCTCATTAGTGCTGCGATTTGTGCCCCCCGGCTTCATGTTGAATCAGCTCTTGTTTGTGTTTCATGTTGGATGTTTCTGGTGGACTCACATTTTTTCATGTCCTCCCCCGGCAGTTCTGCGAGACACTCTGAACAGGAAATTCTCGGTGGCCTTTTCCATCATTGGCATGTTCTCCTCTCACGCGGTCAGCCAGCTCAGCATATTCTTTTGCGCAGAAATCACCCCTACTGTCATCAGGTGAGCCCGGCTGGTCATAAACGCACAGTACACACTTCGGGGAACGTCCTTGCTTTTATTACACCTATACATGTAGTGGCTGATGATGCACAGGAGGCGAGCTCCAAGCTGTGTCCAAAACCACTTCTTACTTGCTACATATAATGAGGTCTATCTATTTGGTGGCATTTTTTTGAGTGTCCATATTAGACGTGTGAAATCTGTGCACAAACAATGATTGAACAAAAAGTGTGATGATATTTATTATAAAAGGAACAGAGGTTAAGTGAGTGATTTCAGACCTAGAGCTACTTTGTGTAATGATGACAGGAAGGTCACACTGGCCTTCATCGGTGTCAAAACTATGCAGTACAGATGCCTCTTAAATTGGAAAACACAGGTGATGCCCTTTAAAGTAGCAAGCACTGTACAGTAATACAATACACAGTATTGGCTGACTTGTTCCTGTTTAAACAAAATGACCATATAGCAGTCAAATACAAAGATTTCTTGTGTACTAACTGCAGAAACAGAATACTTGGATAATTTACTCATAGCCCATACTGTATGTTAACAATGTATTGAGACTTTGGACACAGCTCTTACTTACTGCTGCAAGCTTACTAGCTCCATCTTGTGGTGCAGTTTTGACTGACACATGATCATCAGCATGCTTCAGACAAACTGGTTTGTAAATTGTGTTGTCCAGATGTATGAGAGTAAAGGTGTTTGTAACTGCTGAGTGGCCACACTAAGATTCAGGTCAGAAAACTTGTCATAGAGATGGGCGAAACAGTATCAGTCGAATATGCACACTTTCAGATGGTCTCTCCTCAGAGGCATTTATGGTGTTGAGCTCATGTGCATACACACAAAAGAAACAGTTGTCTAACTTGATCTGAGTATTGCTGGAGAAAGCATTTAAGAATTTAATTGTCATGTAGTTAGTCATGAAATTGTCTGACACAGCCCCTCAATTCTGAAATTGATTAGATGTGGGTGGAGTAAAGTTTCAGACCTTATTCGATTATTCAACAAGCTCTTTATTTGAAGCATAGTGATGCTTTAAGAGCTCCTCTTGTTAGTTTTAGTCACATCAGACTGCCTTGGTGACGATGTTTCCTGTCTCTATGCAGGGGTGGAGGTCTGGGCCTGGTCCTGGCCAGCGCTGGCTTCGGCATGCTCACGGCACCCATCATGGAGCTCCACAACCAGAAGGGCTACTTCCTGCATCATGTGATCTTCGCCTGCTGCACTCTGCTGTGCATAATCTGCCTGCTGCTGCTGCCTGAGCCGCGGGGCCAGCCCCTGCCGGAGAGCCTGGCTGACGGGGAGACCTTCACCCGTCAGACCCTGCTCCATCCAGGAGAGCAGCACCTCCTTCTTGCCAAGAATGACGGGGACTACTCCCGTGTCCATGACACGCCATTACATCTCTCAGCCACTGGGGGCGCCACAGTTGCAGTAGCCACCGCTCTGGCAGCGGTGCCTGCCTCATACGCACTGGCGACTGGCGGGGAGGTGATTGGAAATCGTGCCATAGCCAATGGGGTATGAGCACCATAGCAATAGTCCACTACTGTGCTATTAATTGCTCAAGCATTAACCGGACTGAATGGTTGTTGAACTTGTGAAGAAAACTTTTAAGGGAAAAAAGAATCGTTCGGATGAACCAGATGAACTCTTGAAAAAGTGAGGTTTAAGATGGTGACGATAGTAAATTTGTGTAGTTTATAGTGACTATGATTCATTCAAGAGTTGCCAAAAAATATTGTACTGGATTAAGTTTATCTGAAGTCAGTGTGTGTTAAATAATGTTGAAGTCCTCAGTGGTGTTGGTGATTTTCTTGCACTGCGGTCCGCTCTGTCGAGGATGATTTACAGGTAAGAGAAGCAGACGCAGGCAAGTGAAGAGGCGACGTAGAGCAGACTAGCTTTGAATAATGTGTGCTCTGTGAGTTTTCTGTTTGTAGTTTTGACTCGTTAAGAGAGAGGATTTCACTGCATCTTATAATTCTTTATAAGTTATTTTGCACTAAATGTCAGAGACACAATCAAGTGTTTGTGATTATCAGCCAACACATTAGAGATCCAGGGATTGGCTAAACCACTACCACTCTCTTTGCATGAAAGGGCACAAATAGTTTTACATGTTTCTTTCCTCTTATTTGTTGTCCCTCTACTAGAAGTCCAATATGGCACTTTATCCTCAGAGGTGAGGTCAGTGTAGACACTGATTTTTTTTTTAAAGAAAGCATTACTGCTGTTGGTGTGGGTGTATGATGGTTGTCTGAAGCAACAAACAGCCGGAGACCTTGGCAGACTGTAAGTGTAGCTTATAAAGACTGTGGGTGATGCTGAACAAATCTGAGAGCTGAGCGGACATTAAGAGTGACCAGTTGGCAAACTCTGTCTTATGACGCATCTCAGCATTTAAATGGCTTTATCATGATGGCTCTGTTTTCCTTTTTTTTTTTAAAAACAAAACAGAGAATGTAATTTAAGAAAACCAGTATTTATTTTGTCATGCTGCCAAGGGCATTTTGTTGCTTGAAATACCTCCTTAAATAGCAAATATTTCCACTCCAACTCTCACTCCTTGTTCTCTGTACTGTGGTAATGTTGTAATCCTGCTCCTAGGAACTCTAGCCAGAAAGCACAATATTTTACAGTTTTTTTAAATAAACGTTTGTGAAGATTAGAGTAGAGCAGCATCGTCTGCATAGAACTGGACTAGTTGTGATTAGTGTACATTTATACACTTTACTATGTAAGTATCCCTTAGGACTGCATAAAAACGTAAGGTATGTATACTTGTGCCATTCATTCATAATGTCTGGAACATCCACCTTACTTTTATAGGATATAAGCACATTGCATAGATAAACCGTCCCATGAACCACGTTTGTCCACATATACCTGAATCAACAGATCTAATATCCTCCATTTTTAAAATCGTGTTTAGTACGCGGCACGTATTTTCAGCACCCTGTATGGTTTGATAGTTTGTATGTTTTCAACAGTTAAACACTCGGAGAAAAGACAAAAAAAGAACTCAACCACTAATGCTGTTTTCTAAGTGTTATTTTTTTAATATGATGCATTTGTACAAAAAGCCATAGGCCTACATGTTTTGATAATAAACCACTTAATTTATTATGTCAATAAAAGAACACTTGATGTGACCGTCTGTGATTATTGTCTGGAAGAGCGATCACAGTGTCACAGGAGTATGCAAGTCCACAGAAAAGAGGAGAGACGCCTGCTACTTTACATCGCTCATCTTCCTCTTTGTCCTCAGTTATAGACAAAAGAGCTCAATAAACAATGAGGAGCATTCAGAAGTGTTCAGGGTGAAGCTCCAGCTCCTTTTTGATCCGGTTCTCCACCAAGAGACTGAGATTGGGGTCTGTCATCGGAAGACTGTAACTCACAAATACTTGCTTTTTGGTCTTCTTTGCTGCAGAACAGACAGAAAGAGACTATTATTTCACTTTCACTTTAGATCTTGCACAAAGTCCTTTGCTGTGCTATTCGATTACAGTAAAGTCATCACTCCAGGAAGTTATGGAGAGGATGTTTGTTCCCTGCAATGACTTTTAGGTTGATGGGCTATGTATTCCTGTTTTAGCCTGTTCACTAGACTGTTTTTTCAACACCAACCCAAAGAGCACCACAGAGGTTTGTAAGTGTTTTGCATGTTTCAAGACACCCCTGGTCCTCATATATATGTGGGCTGGAATGAATATCAGTTTGTAAAGACATGACATCATTAACACTTTTTTTAAGTCAAACTTGTGTTATTGTTTTATAACAGAAACTTTAAAAATAATCTACATTTGCAACTGTATGCATACAGTCAGTTAAAGCAGACACTGTGAAGGATGACCAAATGTTCGATATACATGCTGGAATGACTGCAGACCAGTGTCAAAGTCTGAAAGTCTGTTAATGGTGCAGCTGATTATAAGTGATTTCTGGTATATGGGCTAAAACATAAAGACACATCTTCAATACCTACAAAAATAGTCATAATAGCTGAAGGAGCTTTTCAGCATTTAATAACTAATACAACATTTTGAATTAGTAGCAACAGTAAGACAATTAAAGTCATGCACCATTACCTAGTCTCTGTGCCAAGGCGTTTGGAGCAGTATTGGATGGGTCCCCCATGACTAATGTAGATAAAGGCATTGAATCCTGCAGACAAAAAAAAAGAACAATAAGTACAATGGAGGTACAATAACATAAATCAAAAGTTCTGACGAATATTATTTTATTTTCTGTTTGTTAGCCCAGGTGTTCCCAAATGACTTAAAACTAAAAATAAAAGATCCCCAACAGACTGCAGAGTTTTTCTCTGAGAGACTCCTGACTGAGGACAGTTTCACTATTTCTATGGTTTGTGGCATAATCAGAGTTTGTAAAGGAAAGTGTGCTCGGTACTTTGAGTAGCAGATTTATTACATTTAGTCCAGTAAGGACCCATTAACCAGCGAGTGGCCCTGTGCTGGAAGAGTCTTCACAGGGACCTTAGGATTGGATTAGGGTCCAGGTCTTCACTACACAACAGACCTCCAGCACAACATGTGTCATTCTTCGTAAGGGTCAATCCATCCAGATCAAATGTAAGCAATACACACACACATATATAAATGAACTGTTAATGGATAAAATAATCATAAATGCGTGGATACTCCATACATAAATGTAATTTCAGTATAGTCAGTATTATACATTATTATACATTCTTATGTTATTCAACTTAGTAATGCCTACATAATAATCTTATTTTACATTATTGTATCTATGCAACACCCTCTTGTCTTACATGTCATGTTTGACCTATTCATTATTTTCGTTTGCTTTACATTTTGATGCACAGAGACTAGCTTTAGCATATGAAATGCTGTGTAAATAAAAAAAATCAGCCCTACATTTAGATTTACAGAATCATGGCACAGTTTTCCTCATTAGTGGAAACCGGAACTCTGCAACAGCCTGCAGCCAACAGGAGACAAATCTTCTCTCTTTTTAAACCTGATGCTGAGTAAGAAGTTTATTTGGATGCTTTCCCCATTTTATTTAATACATGCTGAAAAGTTTTCGTTGCATTTCATGTACCGTTTAATCTGCTTAACTCTAAAGCGCCCACACGTTAATCTAACAGTAAGTGAGTTGTAACATATCCGGAGCAGATGAGAGCTGCTGTTTAATCCCTGTCAGTACTGTGATCTGTTTGTGACCTGCACCGACAGGCTCTCTGATGATGATGATGATGATGGTGGTGGTGGTGATGGTGATGGGGTGCGTTTGCTCACATGTCTGCAGCTCATTGACACCGCCAGGTTGGACAGCAGAGGCGCGGAGCCGACCCACAGCAGGAAGCCGCCGCTCAGCTTCAGGACGTGGAAGTGGACCACCTGCTCCAAAATCTTCTCCGAGAAGTTGTGCACCGAGAGGGCGTCCGACACGGCTCCGTTCATGTTTGTTTGTCCCTTTTCTTCCTCTTCTTCTTGTTTATTCTTTGCGTTGTTAAATTCGCGGCTAACAGCGGAGTCTACTCGTGCTGTCTGTAAACACTCAGCTACTTCCGGTTTCATCGAACAGGCAGACCAGAGCAATTGATCAGAGACGCAGCACCAGAAAAACTGATCTATAAATCCAACATTAAATATCAATTAACATGTAACACGACTAAGGCAACACTGTTTTATAAACGTTTTACAAAAGGTAATTAATGTCTTTACTAATATTAATGAGTAATATTAGTCTCTGCTAAAGTTAGCACCTAATGTTTACTTTTACCAACTTTATTACTTTTTATATTACTTCACTGTGAGGGTTAAAAAGAACAAGTAGAAGTAAATATAACCAAGTCTATCAGTTCACAGTACATGGAATAAGATAAGATTGTACCAGTTCAGTGCTGGTCAGTGTGAAAGTCACTGATGCTGCTGCAGTTTAACCATTGTACTGTTTTCCTGTGAGACATTTATCTTTAACTTCACCTCACACACACCGGCTGTGTGACTGTCAATGAGCAGATAATGTTGGTTAAAGTGTCTTCACTGTACGGGCCAAAGTTACAGCAAATGTTTACTGAGTTACATGGTGTGATAAGTAAGCTGTTAAGTGGTGGAGGATGAGATGCAGGCCTGCCTGTGAAATGTTACTAAGTTTGTGTCAGTCTGAGCAGGAAAATGTGATTCAAGTATTACTACATATTATTATTCATGTTTAGGTGGGAGCATCTCTCATGTACCTGTCCTTTTTTCATGTTTTCTTTATATATCTATTTATTGTGGTAAGATGAAAGTGAGAGTTTGAAGTGACACCATTGAATGTATTATTTTTTGTTCAAACACCAGTCCAGACCTTAAAATGATTCAGTTTACTGTAATTTCATAAGAAAAGGAAAAGCCCAAAATATTCCCATATGAGAACTTGAAACCATGAAATGTTTTCTATTCTAATGAAAAAATAACTTGAACAGTTGAGCCATCATCAAAAGTCACAGATTTTTTAGAGAACTGACTTATTAACCTATGAATTGCCTGACAAATCACTTTGTCATATTGTATAGTGTTTGGTAGTTTCACTTCGCTTTGAATGTAAATCTAAAGTTTTAAAGTAATTAGTAACTACGGCTGTTGGATAAATATGATGCAGTAAAATGTACAATATTCCTTTCTGAAATATGGTGGTGTGGATGTAGAAATGGATATACTGTGTAATACTTTTATCTGTAGTTCAGTATATTACTTAATAAATGCTTACTACTTAGTTACATTCTAGCACTGGAAATAAGTCACCCACATACTTCATAAACGTTTAATTACAAAAGAAATTACATTGAAATTTTAAAGTAAAATATACTATTAACAATTCATGTATCCGTTATGAGCCTTTTGAAAACAAAACAGGGTTATGTGACTAAATGAAGTCTCTTAGTGTCAATATTTGCTCTTAATGCTCTTGATTTCTCTTTAGAAAATGATCAGTCTGTAGTTACTGTGTCAATCAGTCACTTAATCTCCCAGAAAGTCTTCTACCAGTTTGTTGAACTCATCAGCATACCTCAGGTGGAGATTGTGTTTACCCTCTGGCATCAAGTGTAATCTAGATTTAGGACCAAAATAAGCAGTAAATACACGTCATTGTAATATTGTAGTTGTTTAAATGTGTGTTTGTGTGTGTGTGCGTGTGTTTGGTCTCACCGTGATCCCTTGATAAGTTTGAGGAGGCACTGTGGATGGATGCTGGGCACCATGGGGTCTTTCTCTCCGTGGATGATGAGGGTTGGACAGCTGATTGAGGGCAGAAGCTCTAGACAGATACTCCCTGACAGAGAGGACATTAAACATTGAGACATTTATTAGAACAACATTTAAATAAGCATTTAAATAAATAAATGAAATGAACTAATGAATTTCCAATATGTAGAGATCTTATGGTAGGAATAAGTACCTTCCATTAGTATTGTGTTTCTTATCTGTCATGTCTCGTCAAGTCTGTTGATTTTGTCTGTCTTGTTTCCTGTTCTGGCTTGTCTTAGTTTGAAAATCCTAACTCTCCTCTCGTTTCAGGCTCTTGACTTCCCTCCATTGTGTGCTTCCCGCTGTTGTGATTGTCTGCCCC
>JBAJHX010000106.1:3407248-3429666 GCA_037176925.1 Amniataba percoides
ATCCTGAAACCTGTAAGATCTAGCTTTATTAAATCCTTGAAACTGACTCTTGTGAAGCGTCTTGCATTTGGATTCATTCTGTCTGCCTGTGCGTACCCGTAACATTATCTATATTTAACCCTCATCACTATAACAGCTGTTTTACAATTGATTTATGACTACAAAAATATCCCCTTCTTTTCTTGACTTTATTGTTTCTAACGGTTTTTCCGTTTTAGATGGCTCCACTTCACTTGTGTAACAACGTAAATTTGGCACCTTCTGGCCTTTTTGCGAATTGTGCGATCCCATCCACCCAGGCCTCCCAGGTCTTAGCAAAGGCCTCTGCTCCGTACACCTCCTCCATGGGCTGCCTCATCCTCGCGCTCCATTTGGAGACGTCACGGACCACTGTGTGTTCCCACAGACACGCGCACACACACACAACACACAGTGAAGAAATGCTCACCGTTCAGTGTAGGACTGCACTGGCAGCGAACCAACACAGTGAAAAGCAGAGTGGGAGTACCATTATAAAGTTTAAGGTCGTGCTGGGACACAAAAGCGTTGGAGCCCCATACAACCATCCTGCTGATCAGGTCGGGGTTCTTCGCTGCTGCAATCAGAGCGGTGATTCCTCCGTCACTCCACCCCAGCAGAGAGAACTTTCCAAAGCCCAGTGCCTGCCAAAAAAACAGGAAAATACTGAAGTGTGTGTTGACTCAAATGCAACAGTCAGCCGCTCAGAGCCGTGCAAAACGTAGACACTATTTAACTCATATTTTAAACTAATTTTATGTAAAGTACAGATCAGAGGACATAAGTTGAGGTGTAACTTGTACTTAAAAAGTTAAAGATGATATCACAGTGGTTTCATTATTATTAGCACCCTTTTCTAATCAGCAGACCTTCATCAGATCCACTGCATCCTTTGCATCCCTCTCAAAGAAGTCAGGTGGGAAGTCTCTGTCAGGGGGGCGGGATTGTCCGTAACCTCGGGGATCCCATCCCACCACAGTGAAGCGTTCCTTATTCAGAGACTTCAGCTGAGGTCCAAAGTCAGTCCGGGTGCTTCCTGTGGTAGAAGACATCAAAAGGGTTTTCACAGACAGAAGATGTACTCATAAAAGAAACGAGACAGAGAAATAGTACTGTGTGTGTGTGTGTGTGTGTGTGTGTGTGTGTGTGTGTGTGTGTGAGCAATCTGCTCTACCAGTAACAAGAGGTGTGTTGTATTTACCCAGAGCTCCAGGTAACAACAGCACGGCGTGTTTTCCTCTGCCTGTCTGTTCGTAGTACAGATCCACTCCATTGACGTGCTGCCTGCCTGAGGTCACTGAAGAGCTGAGAGATGGTATAAGTGTTGGAAAACACTGGCTTTCATTTGACAGTCAATAAAAACATAAAACTTTTTTTTTTTAAACAATTACAGCAATCACACAGTACATTGACAGGAACTGTACAAACCATAATGACATAAGAAGCAACTTATAACTTATATTTATAATGTAACTTTTATATATATGTGCATATGTTCATTTAACACCAATTTCTGATGAGGTTGACAAATAGGTTGAAAATTGTTTATACATTTTAAATGCAAAACCTGGTCTTTACCTACCAGATAAATTATAGAGCACTTATTAGAACTATGATGAGTTTTGTCCCACTTTCTTTCATGTATTCATTCATACTTACTTAATCTCAGGGTTTACAAAAATACATTAAAGGCCTTTTATACACTTTGGAATATAAAACACTGTAAGAATCCAACAAAAATATACCTTATTATAATAATCATAAAAAGCAGCAACTGAAATAAGAGTAACACGCCTTCCAACTGTAAGAGCACCATAAAGTCAGCATGTGTAGAATTGATCTCCAGATTGAGAACGTGTCAGTGACATCACACTGTCTGTGGACGCACTGCGCCATCTAGAGGATGATGATCAAATGTGTCGTCACAGGAAACGCAAACAGCACGGACGCGGTGCTAAAACAGGGCAGACGTCGTGTGATCGCTGTAGTTTTACACTTGGTGGTTACAGATCATGTGTGAACTAATGTGACAAAGAGCCGCGTGCACACATTTACCAGCAGGCTCGGCTCGCTGTCACGGCTCCCTGAACGTCCATCCCGCGTTTCCACAGCCGCGCTCCGAGGACGAGCAGCGCCATGCTCAGCCACAGCAGCTCAAACACTGGTCTGAGTCCCACACACGGTCCGCCAATCCTGCAGACCAGGAAGCTGCAGGCTCTCCGCTCTGCCTCTGCGCTGACGACAGTTCTTTAAAGCGAAAGTACGACAGAAAAAAGCACCGACAGGCGTTACATAACACACACTGGTCAAACATTTCACCTAACACGGTCCCTTTGTTTCCTTTTAATATGTGAGGAAGTTCCCCTCTAAGTAACATGGAAGAGTCAGTAAAGTTTGAAAGCAGCTGTCACTTTCAAGAGGAGTTTCCCTGTTGGTGAAGTCCCATGAATATTCATTCATTGTTCATTTTATATTGGAAAATTAAGTCTTCATACTAGACGTCATTTGTTTGCCTGAAAACTAGAAAAAAAATGACATTATTAATTCAACACCAACACATGACTTAAATGGATTTATTGGAAATGTACCAAGAGCCGCTGGTACTGTCTGCATCAGTTACTGTCTGCTACCATCCTTTGTCCTTTGTAGGAAACCTCCTATGAGCACACTTCTTTTCTTGTAAATTATAGGAAATTATGGGAACTATTAAATAACGTTTTACTACATGTGTGCTGTGCATGAATAAATAATCCTTATGTCTGACTAAATGTAAGTCACACACAAAAAAATGCACCTCAAGCTGTGTTACATGGTGGCATTTAGAGCCCAGAGCGTTCAACCTCCCATTTAAATCTCTTATTAGCAAGCTATCAAAACTCCAATAGCAAAAATGAACGCTTATTAGAGATTTTGGATGGGCAATGCTGCATATAAAGATAAACTCAACACCAAGCAGCAATCTCCAATTAAAAGAAACATGTCGTCATCCATCAAATCCGTCCATTTTCGAACCTGCTTATCCTGAGCACACAGGGTGATGGGGGTTCAAATTCATGCTTCAGAGAAAAACAAAACAAAAGTCATCACATACTAATAAAGAGTGTGTCTTGATAAAGAGGGTCTGAGCTCACAGATCATGGTCGTGTAAAGCCACTGTCGCTCAGCTAATCTGCTCATGTTTAGTGAGTTTAAGGAAAAGCCCTGGACAAATCCAAACACTGACCTGATGATGGAGCTCGATGAAGAGAGAGGGAGGAGACAGTTCATCCTGAGGGGGACATGAATATCTGTCCCACACTTCATCGCAAGTAGTTATTAAGACATTTTACTAAAATCCAAAAACCAAGTAAGGAAAAGTCATCTATTGCAAACTAATTGACGGATGATCTAATTACCAAAACACCAAACGTTCCCTTGTTTCATCTTCTCAAATGTGAGGATCTACTGCTTCTCTCAGTATCACAGTAAAGTGAATATTTGATTGTTGAAAAAAAAAAAAAAACTATTCAGAGACAAAAATCTTGTGCTCTGGGAGAGTGTGGTCAGTATTTGTCATTATATTCTGGCATCTAATAATAAAAATCAGTTAATTGATTAAGCAGGAAAATAACAGATGAATCACTGAGTGAGTTGCAGCCGTAGAGTAACCGTCTGTAAGGACTTCACAGTGTTTTGTTGTTGCAGACCTGCCAGCTACAGATCATGTGCTGAGTGTGACAAACAAACCAGCATCAAACCTGAAAGTGACTCCTCTTTCTCTTTTTAAATACCAATTTAATCATCAAAATCTCACATCCTTTAGAGCCTGCACAATGCAGCCCCCACCCCCTCCTCCCGCACACACAGACACACACCCACACACAGGGCAACGCTCTGACAAAGGTGTTTTTTTTTTTTTACACAACATCTATTCTAATGTGTGATGTGTCTCTTTATCAATGGCTTGCAATGAGCTGTTCAAACCTACTTCTCTGAGGCAGGCAGGCAGCTTTTTGTAAACGCCTCCACTCTCCTCTGCCTGTCAGAGCGTCGAGGTGTGCCAAACACCGAACCACACACAGGAACACAAGACAAGACGACAAAGCCAGGCTAAAAATACCTCGATCGCCTCTGAGCGGTGTGTTAAAGATGTAGCAGAATTTACTGGAAATGCGATGACTGAAGTTGATTGAAGTGAGTGTCCACTGACACACAGCGTTTAAAGTAAATGGGGGATCCTTCCTTCCAAGGCAAATTTGAGTTTGTCTGCGATTCTCATAAAATTAGACACGAAATATCAAGACGATAAAAACAAGTGACATGTGAAGACCTGATACTTCTCCCTGTGTTATAGAACTGAAAACTGAATATCTTTGAGTTTTTAGACACGTTAACAGCATCTCTAGATGAGGAAATGTTCACAAGTCAGTCCACAGATAAATAATGAAATAAGCTGAAAACTATTCCACATATTCTCATGAAATGTGGTACAGACACTGATGGTGCCAACAGTAGGTTGACAATTTGTTTTGGAGTGAAATATGGTGACAACTACCAGCTTTATTACCATGGCATTTGGTGAGATATTCATGGTGACCAGAGGAGGAAGGAGGGAGGATGAAAGATGGTCAAAGTCTTCACTTATTCACATATTAAGTAGCTTTAATTCGTATAAAACACAGAGAAAACCCGGAACAAAAATATAATGCCTAAATTGTGTTAAAGTGTCGGACACGTAAATATTATTGGAAAGTGTGACTAAATTCCAATTCACTGTCAATAGATGAATGAGTTAAAGACTTTGATAACACGTTCTCAAGTCTAAGGACTTTCTCCAGGAACTAAAATATTTACCATTAAATGAGCAACAAGAAAAGTATGAGAAGAACATTGTTAGTTATTATTTATCAGTACCTATTTTGATACTGAAATACTGTATTTCAAATACGGTTAAACACTGATTGGTTCACAGAAATGTGTGACATCACTTTTTCCAAACGTTTTGCCGCCCACTTTAAACCAGCGAGAAGAGTACAGGTGAAATGAAAAATATGTGAAAATGTGAAATTGAAGTGGAAACGCTTTCAACAATAAGACATCAACCCTGTCACAGACATTAAAGACTATTATGTATATTGAGATTGACTGAAGGTGGCATGTATTTTGAGCCTCAGTCAGAGGTGCTCCTTGTACGGTATAACGTCTCAGCAGACAGGGAGAGTCAGAAGTTACCCACTGTTGGATCTGTTCTCCTCTGCCCTCTGGCCCTCGACCATCTTTGTCTAGCTGGTATGTGCCTATCCACAGTCTCATGACCCGCTCCTGGGCTAAATATAAATATCCAAGCAGGGCGTTCCACCGCTAAGGTCACATTACGTCATCCCAAGCAGCATATTCTTAATCAAGTAGCACTCGGGGCATGAACTGTGGACGTGTCGAAGGCTTTATGATTTGAAAACGATGGGACGCAGTAACAGCTAGTGACCGATTGTCTCCCTGAGGAGAGGGCTCGACCAGAGCTGAAGCACTAGATGATACTTGGTGGAAAAATCCAAATCTTGTCCCAAGCAAAAATAAGGAGCTTCTCTTTTGGCTGACATGGGTAATGGAATAAACAAGGTACAGTGTAAAATCTCTGCACTGAAAGGATTCAAAAACATTCAAACTTTAATTATTTACTTGTACATCTTTATTATATTTGAACAAACTCTTCAAGCTACTTTTGACCAAATTTCTAAACTTTTCTTAGGTTTTGCCTCATCTTTATCTTGGAAATATCAAAGGTAAGATGTCCTGCCTCTCATCATTTGAGTGAAGAATAGATTTATTTTCAGGATAATGTAGTAGAGTACGTTTCAGTTCCTCATACAGAGGCGCATGTGGTGAGATGCTACACTGAGCTCAGTTTCTATAGAGTGGAGTGGGATGATTGAAGTAATTTATTTTGAGTTAAAAAAAACACTATTACACTGTGTTTTTTTTGCCTTTGTATGAGTGTGTGGGGGCTGGTGTGTAAGCAGCTGTTGGAAGGCCGCACGAGGGTTGGCGTGGGAGGGGATGCCCCGCAGCACGGGGGTGTCCCCTGCTTGAACTATATTCCACATCTTTCCATAAAGCGGCAAATACAATCATTACGTTGTTTTTTGTGTGCAAATGATAACGGCACAAGACGTGTCGTCAAAAATATGGGTGACTTCATGTAGAAACGACGTGTTCAAGGAGCAAGTGGAAAAGAGGAAATCAGACACCTTTCATGTTTACCAGGCCAACTGATCTTCTTTTATGCATTTTCTTTAGCACGTTTTACAACATCGCTTCATCTCTTTTATTTTTTGTACAACAGCACGTGTGTAAGCAAAAAGGGGGAGAGGAAACTCTGTCAGACATTACTGTGTAAGCTGAGCTGTGCAGCCTGACACAGGCAGATCTGTGACCACAGTGGCAGTGAACTTTAAGGCTTTTCTGGCTGCTGGAAACTGAGTAATGTCTTAACTGGATATCTTTAAATATAAATAATAAATAATTAAATAAAAGACCCACCTGAAAATGACAGAAAAGCCTTTAAAGACCTACATATCTTTGGGGACTGAAGAGAAAAATGCAGTATCTGCAACGGTTTATCTCAGTTTTCCTGTAGATTTTATTTAGTTTTAGAGAATAAAGTAATAAAATATATTACACATTTTATTACCGTACATTTTAAGAATTAAATGTGTCATTTATAGGCAACTTACTTACAAACATAGGTTCTGTTTGAAATCACACAGTAACATTTTGTGTACGGTGGTTCACGGTAATATATAATATTCTTACAAATGCAAAACACATTATTTAAAAAAAAACAAGATTTCACTTTTATTTCAAAGCTAAAATGGCACTTGTGCTACTCTTCTGAGCTTGCGTTAGCCTTAGCAGGTGTTTAGCATTAGCCTTTTTTATTATTATTATATATATTATTTTATTTGTATAATAGTTGAATTTGAATAAAACTGAATTCGCAATATTTCAGTTGATCAAGATGTATATTTACAAGTACCAACCAGAAAAATATCAATAAGTTAACCTACTTTTAGCTCACCAGCTACTATTAGCTTTCACTTGGTGTAGCTCCCTAGCTTTATGGGGTAGCTGGCTGTTTTTTGAGTAATTTATCTTTTTCACAGAAACTAAACATTTCTATGGCAAAATAACTTCCATATGTTAAAACAGATGCCAGAAAGGCCTATTCTGGTCTTAACTCAGTTTTGACCAAACACGCAGCAGCTGTGTTTTATTGGGAAGTGTCACTGATCTGGGCTCAGCAGATAGGCCCTACTCTATTACCAGCTGTAATGTCACATCAGCACCTTGACACCCCATAAAAATATTTATTTTATGAGCAGCACACTTGGGGACTCGTTTCTTTTCATGACCTTCAGTCACTGACTTACAGGTTGTGCATAGGCCTCACTGTTATACTGTTACAAGTACTATATATATATATTGTTTTCTGATTTATGTTATAAGTACTTATTGTTGTCTTGCAGTTTGTACAAAAACTCTCGTGATAAGTGAAATTGGGGTTAACTGATGTGGCTGGCAGGAGGCTTCAGTACAGACTCATCTTGGTCTTGCATAGGTGGCATCAGCATCCTGCAAACTAGCAAAGCATGAGAAAACCCTGCTCAAGACACATCTGTCCAAAGTAGAAAACATTTGGCTTCCTTTTAAAGAACAAAATTTGATTAGAACAATTACTGTTTCTTGCTTTTGGCCCAAGCTGCTGGACTGTTTTAGAAACACTGGTTTTCCGGTTTTTCTTTCAGTTCAAAACAAGAGCAACACTTTTAAGCCATAAGGCCACATTTGCTTGGGACACATTAGAGGAGGGGGGTTGTTGTTGGGTAGAAAATGCTTTATTTAGACTGGACCATGTAGGGGGTGATTTATGATTGGATGGGAGCAATATCTGAGATATTCTGATTTTCATTGCGGTCCACAGATGCAAGAGACAAGGAGCTGTTAGCGCAGCACAACATCACCCACATCCTGTCCATCCATGACACAGCTGCACCCATCCTGGAGGTGAGCCGCCTCTGTGGGTCTCGTGTCGGCCTTTGGGACCCTCTGACCTCAACATGAATCCAGCCCAAAGTGCACGACGTCCCCTGAGCTCAGCAGTTTTCAGTGTCCCTGCTGCTTAGTACTCATTCTGAAAGTGTTTAATGATGGCAGCAGACCTGAGTTCCCATACTGTCTTTTTCTCATTTAATGTCATTTTTAGGGCTGCAACTAACAAATATTCTTAGTGTTCATGAACCTGCTGTTTGATTTTTAATACCCTGATAAATTATTTAGTCTAAAAAAGGTAAAAAAAAAAAAAAAAAAGTTCATCACTGTTTCATCAGATAACATCTTCAGCAATGTATATCAAACCACTGCAGGTGTGCCTTAAAAGGATGAAAAGGCAGAAAACATAGTAGAAATAATATCATTTCAGCAAAAGCCAGCTTTGTATCACAGGATGTTGAAATAGACCACTTCAACTGGTGTGAAAGTCATATGTTCTTATTTTCAACTTTACACGGAAAGTCCTGTCTTGAATCAGTCAAGTCCTGGAATTCACCAGGTTTCACTCAGAAAACAGCCTTCTGATTGACTGCAGTGCTTCAATATTGTGATCCCGGTGAATGTCTGAAAATTTGTTTGTTGTTTTCAGTCTGAAATGCAGCTGTGATGCAGATGTGAGCCATCACACTGAAAGATATTTTTCATACAAGATGGTTTTAGCTCAGCAGCACAAAGTCCATAAAGTCTTGAAAGTGGAACTACATTAAAAAAAGGTTTCTGGCTTTTCATGGTTGCATATAGACAGGACGATTTGTGTATGAAAGAGCGGGAAAGGAGGTTTTCTTGTGTGTACGTGAGCAAATGAGTGTGAGAAGGAGAGAAAGAGGACTGAACTGTGAGAACTTGGTGGGTTGAAAGTAGAAATTTGCTCTCACTGATTTCCATTTGTTAAGACAAGAATACACCTTCTGTACAAAAGCAGGCTCTGCTATTGGAGAAATAAATTTTTTATGTAGCAGTTCTGCTTGAGACACTATCCTTTCAAAATATCAATGAATGGTCCATTTAAATTTGAATTTAATTGTCATTTTATTGGAGTGAAATTTTTCTCGCTGCGTCTCCGTCACAGAGTCCATTTGACCTGTTTTTGAAATCTTGATCTTCAGTGTCCGCTTTCATAACTTTCATCTTTTCTTGTTGAAAGCGAGCATGAAAAGTGCTCAGAGATTTCTGTACACTTTCTCCGTCCATGTATGTTTCATTGAACACTGAAGAGAAACAGCAACTTGTATTACAGTATCACTACCCAAACTGGTCAACCACCAAAACTTTTAAACAGGTTTTGGCCTTGAAGTTACGTCTGACTGTGCCATCCTGCATTCAGCAGCTCATTCATCCCAGTGGCTGTGCAGATCTTTGATCTTGATCGTAGGACTGTTATCACATTAATATATGGATGATGCAGCTTTTTGAGATCTGTGGCATAATGATGACTCAGGTCTGTTACCAGTTCAGCCCAAATGGCCAGATGGGATGGTTTATTTGCATACCTAACAGTCAAACTGTTGACTGATTGATTTCTTGGAAGTCAGCGTGATGGTTCCTGAGAGAGGAAGGTAGAATTTGCAACCACCCAGTCTCTATGGTCGGATGTGCCATTTACTGTACAGTGTGTGGCTTTAATTAACATAATGCAAAATAGAAGGAATAGGTCAGTTTTATGGCTTTAAATCTTAATGTTGCAAGAAGACAAAACTTATCTCTGCAATCATCTTCAAATTGCATGCACAGTAGGAGTGTATTTGTGCTTTCTGTTAGGCTGGGCTAGATTTTACAAATTACTGAGTCACAAGGAGTTTTAATAGTGATGGTGCAAAGATATAAGAGGATTTCTCAATGACTGTTTGCATGATATGACTTTGTATCATTACACTTTTACATGCTCCTGAAGCCCAGTTTGTGCACATTTTTTAGTGTTTAAGTTTGTGTGTATGCACAAGCATGTTGTCTGTGGTTGGTGTGTGCGAGCTAACCTGTCTGGAGCACTTCCAGAGCTTGCTGTGTCCCAGAGGGCTCAGGGGTTTTTGCAGCAGTGCAGTCATAACGGGACGAAGCAGTTTCTGTCCACTGCATGTACCATCAGCTGCCAGGTGCACAGTACATACACAGACACACACACATACACGCACAGGCAAGCATCGTTATGTCATGACCTGCAGTACCAGCAAGGTCAGAGGGGCAAAGTTTCAGGGGCCGTCCCATTAACCGAAAAACAGGAAGTGTGTTAGACCCAGATGACCTGACAGGATTTTGCATTTTGTCAACTGTTGCACATTAATTAATCTGGCAGGTTTATTTGCAGAAAACTCTGTCATGCTGTTTGAGTCTAAACTACCCCCTCCCATTTGCCCCCTAGGACATGACGTACCTGTGTATATCCGCTGCTGACCACTCTAAGCAAAACCTGTGAGTACTTCTACAATACATGTACACAGTGTGTACACATGAGGACCACTATGTTAGAAAGTTCTTGAATATAGGATCTGATGTATCTACCATCTGATGAACTGTGATAAGTGTAATAAGTGCAGAAAAAGTGAAAAAAAGTCCAATAAGAGTGTAATTTCAATTTTCTGTAAAGGCTTTCCATAAAGGCTATCTGTGTAAAATGATCAAGAATCAAGAATCTTCATTTGTTATTATGTTTTCACATAATGAAATTAAGATTGGTGAATCAAGTGGAAACATAAATATATGTGTGTATATATGTAATATTGTTAAAGTGTAGTTAGTGCACTGCTCAAGTTCTCTATTGTTCATTATGTGCCTGTGTGTGTGTGTGTGTGTGTTTGTGCGTGTGTGTTTAGGGGGGAAATGGACTGAACAACTCTGGGGAAAAAGTTGCTTTTCAGTCTGGTAGTTTTGGTTTTTATGTTACTGTACTGTTTTCCAGAGGGAAGCGGTACAAAGAGACTGTTTCCATTTACCATTATTATGTTTTTTATCTTTAGAACACATTTTGTATATGAAGATATTTTATATAAATGTCTTCTCATTCAGAACATTTCTTTGCAGAACTCACATATACAGTCCTGTTACTAACAGAATAATATAGGCCAAACCATTATACTGTCCTCTGGTTGTAGCTGTGGAATAAAGTGCAATCGAATAGATACTTGAAATAATTTGTAGGGGTTTAAGACATTCTTATATGCCAAATGTGATGCTTTAATATGGACATGTTGAAGTCCTTTGTAATTCAGTGTGTTTAATGTGAATATTTTACCAGGACTCAGTACTTCAGAGACAGCATCATGTTCATCCATGAGTGCCGACTGAAAGGAGAGGGCTGCCTCGTCCACTGGTGAGTGAAGAGAAATCTTAAAAACACTACTGCTTGGTTTGTTCTTTATTCACTTATTAATGTACTTAAAGTGAAAATGCTATAAAAATACTTCAGTTTGACTTCTTATTTATCAAAAAAGAATATTCCTTTACATTTTGTTGTTTTAACTGTACTTAATAATTTACCTCATAGTTAAAAAAAATGTACGAAACTGGGATAATTTGCATTTGAGGATGTTAAAAGGAAGCAGCACAGTTATTTAGATTTAGTCGATTTTTAAATGATGACCATTTACCCCAAGATAATTACTAAGTGGAAGTCCTCATATTTTATGAACCCAATTTTCATTTTCAACCACATCACTGTCACCAAACGGGCCAAAATTTTGGTCAATGCTTTCATCGTAAATTTCATCACCTTTCATCTTTTCTCAAATCAAAGATGCATAATCAAGCATTTAACCACAGCTTTAGGAAAAAAGGGGTTTCACTTCTTTGTACACTAAACAAGAGAATCTGAATATGCAATGATTACTACAACTAGTATCAAGCTGTGAAGCTTTGTGCTCTCAGTGTTGCAGGAGTGTCCCGCAGTGTGACTCTGGTGGTGGCTTACATCATGACGGCAACCGGTCGTGGTTGGGTGGAGTCGTTGGCGGCGGTGCGGGCTGCTCGACCGTGTGCAGGGCCGAACCTGGGCTTCCTCCGGCAGCTGGAGGAGTTTGAAAACACGGAGCTGACTGAAGTGAGTGTGTTAGGGTGATTGAAAAGTTGTTATATCAAACACCAATTTTGGTTCATTGTTCTTGTCAGCTGCAGACATCCACTGTTTTTCCCTAAGCTGTGTTCTGTATTAGATTTGAAGCAGAGGTCAGTGTATGTGGAAGACAGCATCTGATTATGAGTTCAGTATTACTGTGAATGACAACCTTATCGACGATCCTCTTTATCAATTAGATTCTTTTTAGAGCATTTTTGCCTTTTCCTGCAGTCAACAGTGATGAGGCAGACAGGAAGCAGGGAGAGAGAGAGAGAGAGAGAGAGAGAGAGAAAGAGAGAGAGAGAGAGATGTGATGAGCAATAAACGTCCACAGCTGAAGCCAGGACATTGTGGTTACATTATGGGTTAAACACTGTAACCAGTGAGCTATCACCACTCCAGCCAATTTCATTTCTCACCGCACCCAGCTGCTGCATGCAGTTAAAAATGTGTGCTGTTGCACCTGTAACCATACCTAACAGTGATGTCACCCTGAAGTACAGGGTGAGAAGCAAAAATCATTAAAGGTTCCAAAAACCTCTTAAAAAGGTGTGTTAAAGTTGCCCTTTAAGGCGTGTCTTCTGCCTGCAGTTGACAATGAACACATCATTTTGAACGGGACATTGGCACCTATATAACTAATCACCTACAAACAAAACACCCTGAAGTCCCAGGGTGAGCTTGAGATGAATTTCAGACCTGTTCTTACATTCAACCTTGGGCCAAAGCCAGTTGTCAGAGTATGACAAGATGTGGTGGTTATTAGGATGAAGATATGGACACACACTCCGGACACACACATTTAGACTTGAGGGAAAAGTTCCAGCCTCTTCCAAACCCAATCAGTCAATTACATGCTTATGGGATTATCGACTCTCCAAAGTTACAATTCAGATATCTGAAGTGTTAAGGGCGAGTGTGAGATGCTATTTAACAATCTGACATACTCATCATTTGAGGCGACACTCTCTTTACTCACTTTAACACTCCCTCTGCCCCCTCCCTTCAGTATCGGGCCTGGTGGAAGGACCGATATGGGAAGAACTCATTCACTGATGACGAGGAGGTGAAAATCCTTTTAGCTCGTAAATCTAACAGCAGTGCCATAACGACCAGCATCGCTCCCACACTCAGCACAAGTGGCACCTGAATAAAACGTCGTCCTTCAGTCTCGTCTTTCCTGCAGTCGAGCAGCGAGGACTGAGGGCTTCTGCTCGGACCAGTACACCCACTCAGACCAGACCAGCTGTTTGAAAAAGCACAGCAGGAATGCTTTCTGTATCGATATGATATGTTGAATGTCAGTTTGCAGAATAGCAGAGTAGTCATGTGATGGGGAGTGGGGGGGGGGGAATTTTATGTCATTATCTCAGTCCCCTCATCATGTCATGTCCTTGCCTCTAACTGTCAAAACAACATGCAAGGGCAGTCAAGCACGACACCAAGGAAACATGTACATACAGTCCGCTGTGTGGACACACATTTAGCAGTGTGAACTCCCCTGTCAGTTATGTTATGCTGTGTCCTCTACTTAAAGTATGAGTATTACTTTCTGTAGTCAGTAAAGAAGCAAAAGAATGCTGCATCTGCCAGTAAAACTGTGCTCATTTATTTACCACTGTTACCTAATGGATGTTTTGGTTTTTTTGTTATAAAAAGTTTGCATGGTTTAAATAAGACCACTTCTTCTGTCACTTATGGCATTATATGAAAAAAACAGTGTGAAGTCGTTTCAATGTCAGCAGCTTGTGGAGATAATGATTCATGATGATGATTATGTATTTGCTACTGACAGCTGTCATTTACGCAAGTGAGTTATCATTTTATTTAGTCAGATATGCATTAAAATGGGATTTAATTCATCAAGTAAATATTTTTTAAATCTGTTTAGAGCAGTGGTTCACAACCCCAGGCACCAAAAAAGAAAGGAAAGGCAGAAAAACACAAATACATTTACATTTGGAAATATGCTGTGGCTTTATTATGAATAATTGGATCATTTTTGGCTTTTCGGGCCTTTTATAAAAAACTAAAGAAGAAGAAGAAGAAGAAAGAAAGTTTTTGGTTGAATTGGTCACAACTGGTCACTGGTGATGTTTATGACTGATAGTGAGAGCAGCAGTATCACATTGAAAAAATACTTTATTACAGGAAATGTCCTGCATTTTAAGTAAATAAGTGAGTAAAATCTTCATTTTGGTTTCATATTACTCTGTGTAGTTTCAGCTATAACAGTCCAATACATTTCATAAACATATTAATATGTAACATACCTGTTAGATAATTGTCATACAATAAAAATGACAATATTTGATTAATTGTAGTTTTTTTTTCTCTGCTCAAACATTGTTTTCATCCCCGGTGCTACATTTCTCCAGTAAAGGTGCTACACAAATAAAATAAAACTGCCTTAAAATTTGAGTATTAAGTATAAGTTATTTCTCACACTGTAAGTACTTTTGTTGCTGGTATTCAGTTATTATATTTCAATACAGTTTCACTCCTATAAAGTCCATGTTCTTGTGCTTTACATGAGTATCTCCATTTCATCTTAAGTAGTACCTCTTGACTACTTTTCAGAGGGAAATGTTACACTGCATTCATCCGACAGCTGCACTTACTAATAACTTCACAGATTAAAATGTTATATTAAACACACACACTTCACTGTTTATTAAAGTGGATAACATATATTCATTATTTCTGATGAGCATCAGTGTATAATAAATCATTTATTACAATACAACATTACAGTGGTTCAGAATAAAAACGTTTACTTGACTGAGCTGTTGAATGCGTGATTTTTGACTTGCTGCTCTTTCAGGAAAGTTGAGGGAGGAAAGGAAAGTTTTTTAATGTATTAATTTGTATTGTTGTTATTGAACTCTTCATTTCTTCTGCGCCGCTCCACGCACTGCTGCCCATTTCACGGCATTCGGTTTCTGAGCAGCGCTTCTTCTACAGCACGATGACACACGCTTTATAATAATCTTATCTGCAGCTCTTCTCTTTAATCTTCCAAAGGGAACAAAACGCTGCGGCGCGTCTCTCGTGCTGCCGGACCACTCGGCGCTTTACTTTTCGTAAGGCTTTATCATTTCAAAGAATTGTTTTCGTCTCAGTCCCATCTTTTTCCACGTGTGCGGGTATGTGACACCTCTGTCTGACGCCGGCAGGGTTTCCCCCGCTGTCTTACTGGAGACGGGCCGCTGTGCGCGCTGATAAGCTTCGCAGGAGAGCGCGCGGCGCAGGTGCGTCCTCCTCAGCATCCCGCGCTGTCTCCGCCCTCCCGCCGCGCGCTGCAGGCGCCAGGATTTAAGCGCGCCCGCCGGAATGATGAGGGCTCTCTCTCACTGACTGATTTCAAAACTTGACTTGTTTCGGGTTTCGCAGGTAAGAGCGGCTCACACGCGTCCGCGGGGCGCACAGCGGGGCCACGTTAGGTCCGCGTGGGAGGGAGGGAGGGGGGCAGTTTAACCTCTTAGTGAGTTTGACTCGGACGCCCTGTGCTAAAGTGCCAGCAGTGTGAAAACACACGGCAGCGCTGCTTTAGAGGGCTGACGGCGTCTTGTTTGCGCAGAGATGAACGCGGACTTGGATTACGGAGGCTCCGGGAGCAGCGGCAACGGGAAGCTGCGCCAGTGGCTGATCGAGCAGGTGGACTGCGGGAAATATCCCGGGCTGGTGTGGGAGAACGACGAGAAGAGCATCTTCAGGATACCGTGGAAACACGCCGGGAAACAGGACTACAACCGGGACGAGGATGCCGCGCTTTTCAAGGTAAAACACCAGACCATCCGTAGAGTTTAGAGATACTTTCACAATAAAAGTGCGGGTATAAAGTGGTGTATCGGAAGTGACAGGAGGGCAGAAGGTGAGAAATGATACAGCTGGTGTATAATGAATTTAAAATCAATAGCTCTGTCATCGACATTTGCACATTTAAACATTTCTCATGCTGTGTTTCCAATTTCATCTCTCCAACCTGTTACTTGGCTTTTCCTTGTGTATAAAATATGTCATATAAATAGAGCTGCAGCGGATCTTCACTTTATCGATCAGTCTTTCGATTATGTATTATGTTTGGTCTATTAAAAGTAAGAAAAAAGTTAGAAATGCCTGACACAAGACTTTAAAAAAAAAGAAAAGCTTCTCTTGCCGTAACAGTAATATATATTTCAAAATAAATTACACCTGAAAAAAATCGCAAATCTTCACTTTTGAGACATTTCCAATCTCTCATTTTAATCTAATCTAATTTAAACAGTTGTAATCCATTTCTGTGGGTCCGGTTGTCTCATCCTCTCTGGTTCATCTTTAGATTTTTTTTCTATTATTATTCTAAGACAAAAAAAAAAAAAAAAAAGTTTTGCCGCCGATGTGTGTGCAGGCCTGGGCGCTGTTTAAAGGCAAGTTTCGGGAGGGGATCGACAAGCCGGACCCGCCGACCTGGAAGACTCGGCTCCGCTGCGCCCTCAACAAGAGCAACGACTTCGAGGAGCTGGTGGAGAGGAGCCAGCTGGACATCTCCGACCCCTACAAGGTGTACCGCATCATCCCCGAGGGCGCCAAGAAAAGTCAGTCCCACTCCACATGTCTGCTTCTCTCTGCGCTGGTTGCAGAAAGGGCTCTTAGTTTTTGAGCTGCTGTAAACTGGTTTTGAAGATATCTGCCTCTGACCACCTTTGGGTGATTGTCACTGACTGCTAAGTGAAAGATCATGTTAGATGATGACAACTGATGTGGACTCTTTCTGTGTAAGTGCCTCTGACGGTTTTTTTTCTTCCTCCTTGTCTTTGTTGCATTCAGGACCTCGACAGGAGGACAGTCCTCTGAGTCCAATGAGCTATCCGGTGCACACCTCCTATCCCCCCCTGCAGACTCAGGTGATTTTCATGCACATGCAAATGAAAAGGGAGGGCTTAAGACATAGAGAGACAGAGAGAGAGAGAGAGAGAGAGGGGAGTTGGAGGTGTAGCAGAGACAGTGGATGAGACATACTGTGCATGCATGATCACAGGTTTGATTGATTTGATTATTGATGCTGCTGAAAATACTGAAATTCCAAATGTTGCCCTGTGTTGTCCAACTCAGGAGGATGTAAAATGCCATTATTCTCAGATCCAACAGGTCTCCAAATGACACCTTTATTTTTAAATAATTCCTTAAATTGTAAAATACATGTCTGTTATTATTGCTCTTATTATTTCAGAGTTGTTGTTCAGGTTGCAGAGATTCAGGATTGTAATTCCAGACTACAAATAAGACAGTACTTCATTTGATTGATTAACTTTGTATAATTTACTGCATGAATATAGTCACATTTTATCATACTGACTCTAGAAGTACTACAATGTCAACTACTAATGTTACTAATAACTAATTAACAACAAAGATTAATTATTGCGCATGATAAGAATGTATTTAATATGTTTAGAGTATAATAACATCTAATCGAGCTGTAGATTTCCCTTAATGCTTTTGATATGATAACACAAAAAGTCTTTAGCCGAAAAGTCATGGTTTCAAATAAAACATTGATCCCCATCCAGTCCAGTACAGTCCAATTAAGTTAACTTTGCATGTTGTTTGTGTCTCTGCCTGCAGATGCCACAATATATGCCCACAGCAGAGTGTGGCTGGAGAGATTTCTGTCAGGAGCCGGCCGCCCTGCCTGAACTGCCCTTCTCTCAGTGCCCCTGTCCCCCCCGCAGTCTTCCATGGCAGGGCCCATCCATGGAGAATGGTACAGTTCTCTATATTCATATTTAAGCATGAGCATTCATGTAAGATTTAGTTTTGCACACATAAATGCTTTTTTTTCTGCGTCTCTGTTTGTAGGATATCAGCTCAGGGCCTCGATTTACTCGTACAGCCCCGCTGACAGCCAGACGTCACCTTTTACATTGGAAGCTGGCATCAGGACAGCAGAGGCACTCCCAGGTAAAAAAAAAAAAAACACTTTCATTTCACTTTTGTTCTCCACACGCAATGAAATCAGAGGGGGGGTGTACCACATCACATCCTCAACTGAGAATGACTTCAGTGTTTAGTCCTTTATATAGATTAAGACCAAGGAGCGAACACTTCTTTACATAAAACATCTGGAAATATCATAATTTGGAACATGTAATTCCACGTATACACAACTGTTATTTGTTTATGGCCATTTACAAAAACATAGCTAAAAATTCAGATGTCTATTCAAGTTTCACTTTCAGGCTATATACCTTTATTTTAGCCTTTATTGAATTATTGAGTTATCTTTGAAAAGGCTGTCAACATAAAACATAAAACTATTTGTTTGTTTGTAATGTTTTGCAAATGAAAAAAATACACTGATTGGCCTAATGGGGGCGCTATAATCAAAGTTGTAATAAGATAAATAGCATATATTTTTTATTTTTACATTTCTCATGTGGTTCAGTATCATCACTCGAATCAACCCTGCAGGCTGGCATTATCCTAAGCTACATGCCCAGTGACGACACCTCGGGGTTGCTGTGTATCTGGGTTTGACTATTGGCTGCCCCCTAGTGGCCAGAATAGAATGCAGCTTTAATGAAACCTCGATGGCAGCTTTAATGAAACCTGATGGCATTGTATTTTTGCATTTAAGGATGGAGACCTGAGCTTAAACTCGGCTAGCTTCAGTTAAAGGTGTAAACATTTCAGTCAAACTTAATAACATGGACTCTGAAGGTATGACATATTTTAGATATTTATGAAATTCAAGGATTCAAGGTTTCATAGTTTGAAACAAACCTCAAAAGAGAAAGAGAAAAGCTAAAAAGTTGCTCAGTTCAGCTACAGATACAAACTTGAGGATGCAGCAGAACAAAAGCCAATAAAGCAACTTCCAACTTCTTCTATGCAACATTCTCGTCAATAGATAGGTTAGGAAATAAGTGGAACTGCTAACAATTGGTAAATGTAGAAACTCGACTGTGTATGGATCACTTTGATGACTGTACAATTATCAAAACTTTTAGCAATTTATATTTCTGCCAGCAGACTAATTGATTATTTCCTTAGTCGCATTTATTTACCGCCAATCACATAGTAGTTTACGGTAACCTTGTGACTCAAGCTAAAATCTTGAACCCGATTTTACAGATGTGACCTGGACAAAGATCAGAATCTAAAACGTGACAATGCAGATCAATTCAGACCACACTGGTTAGCACAAGTCAGCGCCACATTGAAAAGATTAAATGTGTGTTGAAGTTTTTCCTGACGTCTCTCTGCATCCTCCTCTCCTCCAATCAGACACCCGCATGCATGTGTCCATATATTTCCGGGACACTCTGGTGAGGGAGGTGACCGTCTCCAGTCCGGAGGGGTGCCAGATCACTCCGTGCTCCCCCGAGGACAAGCACTACCCGCAGGCTGGAGGTCCTGAGGTGATCTCCCTGCCCGTGGACAGTCTGTCAGCACAGAGGAGGGCAGAGGAGTGTCCGCCGAGTCCCCCGCCCAACCTGGAGAGGGGAGTGTTACTGTGGATGGGCACAGACGGACTCTACGCACGGAGGCTGTGTCAGAGCAGGGTGTACTGGCAGGGAGGACTGTCCCAGTACGGAGACAAGCCCAACAAACTGGAGAGGGAGGTCACCTGTAGGCTCCTCCACACACAGGACTACCTTACAGGTCAGACAACAGCAAAAGGCCATTTGTGTTTCACTGATCTGTACATTTAATGAAAAGACAAAATGTTGCAAAAAAACATATTACAGTGATTTTAAACACCAAATATTCGTATCTAAGAAGCTGGGCCCAGGAAAACTTGGTCTACAAACAACAATGGTAAAAAATGAATTATCATATATGTGTACTATCTCTGCCAGGAGAGTTGAAATGTGACAAATGAGTTTTTTATTGTTCAGTAAACTGGATACATTTGCAACCAGATGGTTATAAAAGTCTTTGAGGATTCTGGAAAAACCCTTCAGTGAAGCAGAAAGTGCCATTAATCAACTGTCTTAGTTTGTCCACATGTGTGAACTGTCTTGGAGAAAAAGTACAGCTCATTTACTGTAAGTCACTTTGAATAAATGCCCCTCAAAAGTCAGTATGACCAAACAACTGGGGTAGACAAACTTCTTAAAGCAGTATTTCATGATGAGGCAACAGTCACATGACTTCCTCACAGCCACATCATCCCCGCCCACATGCAGAGACAGCCACAGCTGTGTAAAAGTTTAACAGCTAATTGTATTTGCATAAATGGTGTGACCAGGACTTTCCATGCGAATCACCCCAAAGGTCATGCCACTTCAAGTGAAATTCCTCAGAGTTCATTTGAATTGTAGCTGTTCAGATGCATTTTAGATATGAAAACTAACAGTGATTTGATCTGCTCTCCTTTCTGATCACCAGAGATCCAGAGTTATGGGCTCCACGGTCGGCCGCCACCCCGTTTCCAGGTCCTGCTGAGTTTTGGAGATGAGTGTCTGGACCCGCAGAGACAAAGACGGACCCTCACTGTGCAGGTGACTGTCCATCACCTTCATGTTTAACGCGCCCCTCCTCATATCTCGTCACAGTACCTCCATGCACATTCACATCACTTTCATTTTTGTCAGTTTGCGTTCGAGCTCAATAAAGCGCCAGATTTGCCAGGTTGAAGGTTAAGTCTTGAAAGTTTGAAGCTTGAAAAGTGAAAAATAGGATTTGAAAGTTAAAACCCTAGATTTGAAAGTCTGTAAGGCTTCTTCATAGTCATAATGTTTGCTGTGTTTCATAACTTTAAACTCAGTTTCTGAACCAGCAGAGGTTCACCTGTGCCTGGTTCCAGAAAATTGCTGCGTGATGTTTTTTTCAGCAATATAAAGTGAAAATGGAGGAGCAACTCAATCACATGCTCAGCTTAAATTTGAAAGAGTCATATCTGCTATTTCAGCTTTGGCAGATTTGATTTTAAACATAATTTCAACCTGGAAAGATCTGAAACATACAAAATCCAACCTTTCTTGGTCATTAGTGTCTCTTCTCTAAACTGTGACCTATAACCAATTTCATTATCTACTATTATTGGTACTTTTGTGAATACTGTGATCATCTCATCTTTGTGCTGTAATTCTGCAAGATGGGTTCAAAAATGGCAAAAAAAAAATCCTTATTTAAGGTCCACTTACTTACTTTTCTCCAAAGCTTTCAACCTCAGAGTTTTCCTCAATTGTCAGAGTTTGTTCATCTGCCCATAATAACGGTTACCCATTATCACAGTTTCATACTGTCTCCATGACAACTAAACAAACTGCATCTAGGAGGACAACCAAGAGCTGCAGTTAAAACTCTGGTATATCTAGGAAATGAATCTTTAAGTGAAGATTTTTTTGGTAAAACCTTAAAGTTATGAAACACTGACGTGAGAAAAGCAACTCTTACAGACTTTCAAGCGTTATTTTTACACTTTCAAATCCTGTTTTTCACTTTTCAAGCCATAGTTTAAACTTTCAAAACTTTATTAGAGCTCAAATATTTGTGCTGATATTTTGTTACTATCTAAAATGGAAAATGGTGACAGTTTCAAGCTTTCCACTGAGCTGTTTGACGTTCCCGTGTTTCAGGTGGAGCCGCTTTTCGCCAGGCAGTTCCTGTACTACGCCCAGCAGATGGGCGGCCACTACTACCGCAGCTACGAGCACCCGGGAGTCACGGAGCACATAAACACCTCTGAGGACTTCCAGAGGGCCATCACGCATCACCACAGCAGCAGCCTGCAGGAGTGATCTCAGTAGGTTCAAGTGACTGTTGAAAAGGTCAAGATGCAGCGATGGCCTTTCACGTAGGAGACCAAGAAGCTGTGAGACAAGAGGACAAACGTGGACAGTGTTGTGTATAAAATGATGGACATTTAGGGACAGTTACTGTTTGCCGTGTGGGGCTGTGTGTGTGCTTGTCAGAGTGAGTTTTTGTTTAGTTTTTTCTTATTGTACTTTCAGGGCATCAATGACAAACTGACAGCTTTGGTGATTGTACTGCTGGAAACTGTGTGATGAATTTTAGTGTCTTAAGGGAAACCGAGTTAGACATTTTGGGAAATTGCATATTCATTTTCTCGCTAGATAAGATGATCGACCAGGCTCTCGCTCTCAGGTCTGTACAGTACACATGAAGCTACAGGTAGCACGTGCTAAGCTTAGCTTAACTTAGCTTAGTAAAAAACAGTGGCATTTACTTTGCCTGTCTTAACCAGTTAACTGTCAAAACCCGCCAGCGGGTTTGTAGTAACATTCCATAACTTATTAAATCATATTTTATCAAT
>JBAJHX010000106.1:3436380-3461463 GCA_037176925.1 Amniataba percoides
TTAAGGTCTGACAGGTCTTAGGCACAGCTCTGACCACGCTGGTATCAGGTTTTATTTAAATTATATAACACAACAATAGTCAAATCTTCACAGTTTTAATGACTGACAGTCTATCTAGACCACCAGTCATTTATGCCAGGACTTTATTATTCACCGATCTTTACTGCTTCTTGATATGACTCCAACTAAACAGTAATAACAAGCTGCCCCAAAAGATAAAAGAAAAGCTGGATGTGTGACTTCTTCCTCTTAATCTTATTTTTTACTTTACACTGTGAGGACAAACAGAAACAGCACTGATCTGTGCTGCCTCAGTCAATGTGTCTCCCTGAAGTTTAAAATGCAACATGAAATCAACTGTAACAGTTAAACAACCAGAGGCAACAACAGACTGAAAGTACTGAAACCGGGTTTTTTAATGCTTTGCAGCACCCACACTGACTTGAGTCCCACACAAAAAGTGCAACAAGTGAAAGTATCATATCCTAGATCTGTGGTTTAGTGTCCAAAATGTTCCTCTTTCGCATGCAGCCCGAACACACAAACACACACCGGCAGGAACAAACCAGAGCAGGGTCCAACTTTCGATCAACGCAGCTTTTTAAAACGGAGTAACAAGCTGCTGCCCATCTGAAAAGTCACCCAGAGCTCTCACACACACACTCCGACACGCCGCTTCACATCCTGTGCTAAGGTAAACCACATATACACATTTAAGTTTCACCTGGAGTGCATCTGGTGAGCAAAAAGTCAAATTCATGAACACACACACACACACATTGCTGCACTCCCACAGCTGAACACAAAGGCCAAGACACTTGTAGGGGAGCCCAATGGGATGATCTCAGTGGTGATTACAGTAAGCTATCAAAGAGCTGTACTTTACACATGACACACACGAACCACAGCAACACAGATCAGACCAATAGATGTTGCAGATCAGTCGGGTTCCCACCCAGCAGGACTGTTAGGGGCTAATGTCTGATATTACCGGGGTCAGTTTGTGGTGTGCAGTGGGTGGTTTCCCCGTCATCTCTGGCATACATCCCAGGTCTTATCATTGTGACACGCGATGACACAGCACCGTGCAGCCTGAGAACGTTTCAGTGAGCGTGCTCTACGTGAGGCGGTGCTGTGCGGTACCTGAGGGTGTTTGGCAGTCTCTCCAGTCAAAGTATCCGGCGTAGATGCCGGGCTCCAGAGAGCCTGCGATCGGGTCAGCCCGTCTCTCGATGTAGGCCTCAAAGAGTTTTCTATCCAGCTCTCGCACGGCGTCCACACTCACCTGGCAGGACACATTGTTTTACAGTGACAAACTTGAGGAATACGTAATGAGTGTGCAGTACTTTTGTTATTGTCACTCTGAGCAGTCGGAGCAGAATGTACATAGACAATCACAATCAATCTCCATCTGCTTCCTAGTGCTTTCTTGTCTTTCTGACATTACATGTCTGTATTTTATTGTTAAATATTTTAACAACAGTACAGTATGAGTAAACACCCAGAGATTCTGATGTCCACTAATCCAAATTTGAACGCAGGGCCGAATGATAGGATTAAAAGTAATGTCATGACAGAAATAACGTCCCTCATGACTGGCTGCCATAATCAACTGAAGGCACAATATTAAAGGCTGAACTCACACAGCATTTTTGTCCCTCAGCAGACACAACGCTCTAATTTCCTGTCTGTCTCTGAACAACAGTCAAACATATTCACTTGTGATAAGTACAGAAGAAAAGAAGCAAACTGTCACATCGCAAAAGTCAGGAACGGAAGACATTTTGTCATTCTTCTTCACAAGCAACGTTAAAATGTTTAGAAAACTGTTGTCGATTAGTTTTAGTCGACGATCCATGAAGTGTTTCAGCATTACCAATATGACAAGTATGTGCAAAATCACATGTAACAATAATCTGGATTGTTACTGAATGTAATAATCCATGTTGTATGCTCATCAGCAAGTCTGAAAATGTAGGAATGAAAAAAACTTTGTAGTTTGCAGTTTTGTCCTGTTATGATAATATCATCACTGTATGTTTCCAATTAATAAATTAATGATGGCACTGAATACTCAAGCAGCCCTGTGCAGTATGTGGGTGTGATAGGAAATGCTTTAACTGTATGTCCTGTTTTTAACATTTAACTGCTTCAGTGGATTCGAATGAAAGGTGTGAGAATCAACCTTCCCATGACAAATGTGCAATATTTGACAGCTTTTTTGCCGTATTAATGATACATCCGAGACATACAATGTGTATGGCAGAAGAATGAAAGGGGAATTCTTATTTCTCAGAACTCAGTGTTAATATCTGAAGATTACAATCTAGGCAAACTGTCACCCGTAAATATTAAAAAGACAAGATAGTCTAAATCAATCTTTCAAAGAAAACAATGTTCAACAGTTTTTACAGGAAAACCACCCAACACTTCTTTGCTTTGTGATTCAACAATTAGTCATCATGTGCCGTGGTGTGAAGAGAGGGGAGTGAAAATGTGGAAATGAGCTTCCAAGACAATGACCTTTACTTTCTTTTCAGAAAGGAGTCATCTCTGCTCAGAAGACTGAGGGGCCTTAAGCATCTCCCCTCACACTTTTTCATGACAACACACAACTCATCAGCTGTGTGAGACAGAGCCAAGTAGTTCTTCCTCCATCTCAGCTCTTTGCAGTTATTCCAAAACACAGCTGCAAACATGAAGCGGTACCCGTGTGATCTTCTCTGTCCCCGTGAGGCCGTGTTTCTCAAAGTGATCTGCCAGGTTCAGGAAGGTGCGTCTCTCCAGGTACTGACAGTTACTGAGGATGATCAGCAGGCGCTGCTCCTACGCAAACAAAAACACACGTTTATATTTCTGTGCTGACCTTGATCATCATGACTACATGTCCAAACTCTACCCCGGTTTCTTTTCCCTCCTTTCCCTAGTCCATACTTTCCTAAAATGTCCTGATTTTTCAAAATGTCCTAATTTTACAAAAATGCCCTTGGTGTTCTCAAACATCCTTAGTTAACTACAAAGGTCATTGCTTTGAAAAAATGTCTTGATGTTTCAGAAAAACATAAAACATAATTTTTTAAATCATCTTCACCTTCCAAAATTGTCCTGTCATTTCTACGTCCTCACATTCCTAAAGTGTTCCCACTCTTCTAAAACATACTCACTTTCCTAAAATGTTTTTTTTCCCCCCCAAAATGACCTGTCCTCATTTTCCTACTGTGTCTTCACTTACTAAAGTTATCTTGGTTTCTTTAAATGTCCTGACTTTCCAAACATGTCCTCCCTTCTCCTTAAATGTCCTTCGTAAAACTGCCTCACGTTCCAAAATCTTTTCCATAAATTCCTCATCTACTACAGTGTTCTGCCTCTCCAAAAGTGCCCTAGCTTTTCAAAACAGGAATCACTCTCATGGTCTAGATTCAAATTGGTTTTCACACGCAAGTGAATATAAGAGCACAAACACAGATTAATGCAGAGAACACAAACACGAGCTCACAAACACTGGCAGCAGTGATGACACAATGGTTAGCCTACATTTTGACAACCACAAATCATGTCGTCACTGCCAACAATTTTGTTTTTCACACGCAACCGCAGACTGCAGCCGTGGAGACGTGATAAGAGCCTTCAGTGGGCTGATATAAACTGATATCTAACGATTAATTACTGCCAGGTACTGTCCTTGCTTGTGTGTGGTGGTTTTGAACCTGCCGAACGTTGAAGTTTATACCATGAGTGATACCAGTCTTAACTCTGGTCAGCTGCAGTCTGGCTGCCTAAGCTAACACATATAGTGGGCTGGGGAAACCCCGTCTGCACCTTGCTCCATTTCCCTTTACCAGAAGCACTCTACGCCCTGCTCTTCCTCCTCCTCGTCCTCCTCCTCCCCTGCGCTTAACCCTATTCACTAACATCTTCAACAAGTTACAGGAAATGAGAACGTATCTGCTTCTTGTCCACAACCAGGAAACAGCCTGATAACATTTAGTGGTTTGAATGAGTGAGACACGTGTTCGTCTAGTTGTGTAAAGAGAGCCCACGCTTTGGTGACACTGGCAGTCACCAGATGTGGGATTTCAGGTTAATCAACCCCAAACAGTTTAAAGGAAACAATAAAAAACGCATCACACTTACAGATGTCGGACTGAAGCCCTCTTGAATGCTGGGAAACCGATCCGGCGAGGACAGGTCCACTGAAATGTTACTGCACAGACAGAAGAGATGTCAACATGCCATCAGGGTCGAGCAGACTTTAACTGGAGATATAAAAAAAGTGATACTTACTGAGATGTATCAGTGTCTCCATCGGTTTTACTGCTCAGCTGCTCCAAGGAGTTTATGAAGACCTGAGTTGAGCGCACACAAACATTTATCAGACAAGATGTACAAAACACACTACTGAGGTGCCACGCTCAGACCTTACCCTACATACTGTGTCACAAGGTGATGCACTGCTTCAGTGGACAGAGCACGTACAGCAAAGTAACACTGGTGGCAATCTGTTTCTGATGACAAACTCTCAGCAGATAAGAGCAGAGATGGAGCATCGACTCCCGCTTCTGTTGTTTTTAAACGGTTGCAACACGATCAGCGAGGTTTAGTTGCAGCGCTGACATCAAAAAAATGTTTGCACCAATATGTTTTCATTCAGTACTTTTCTCTACCTTGCCAGTGCAGCAAAGGTCACATTGCGGGAATCTGCTCGGAATATCTGACACTGTCAAAACTGTGGCGCAGGCTTGTCAGTAGCTATGGGTTTTAAATCTGACAACACGAGATGGTGTTTACACTGCTAATCCATATTCTTTAATCGGTCCTTTAAACAAAGGTTTATAACTTAGGTTTACTGAGTTTGGGATGTCTACTTTTTCAGAATTTTGGGCTTATTTATAAATTCACTGAGTTATATATTGATTTCTGTGCTTTATTGTGTGTTCTTAAAAAACAAATGCATCACGTCATTTTGGCTGCAGGCTGACAGATTTTACCTTCATGATGCTCACTGTGAGCTCTGTGGCCTGATCCTGGACCTGTTCCAACTGCAGCACCTGAAGAAAAGACAGTGAAACAACCCGGGAAAAGTCTCAGTATCCTATTCAAGTCACTGTAGTCTGTGTTTTGTACCTTTTTATAGACATGATAGCAAATGTATGATTCATACAATTACTTTACAGGACTGCATGATTGTGCAACCAGTATGTTTACTGAGGCCAAAGGGGTGATTATGATCATCATGTGAATACTTCTGGTACTGTTTGCATTGCTGTTTATCTCACATTGATTTCTCCCGGTTTGAGCTCCAGAGGCTCTTTGAGCGACTGCAGCATCTGGACCACACACTGTTCAAACTGTGAAGGCTACAAAACACATGAGAGCACACAAATTACATGTCAGTTACAAATCTGCGTGTGCGTGTCAATCATTCCTCATAATATGCTGCGCTGCTTGATACAATGGCACATTCCTTACCAGGCTGGTGATTCCCTCATTATCTACAACCCAATCCTCTTTCTCTGCGAGCCTCTTGACATCTGAGTGTGTAAAAAAAAAAGCACAAGTATAAATGGAAAGAGCAATTACTTGAAACTCACAGACAAAAAAAAACACCGTTCTATAAATGAAATGTGATTACAAATGAAAATATAAACAGTTTCTGAGAGAAAACCACAAGATGATATAAAATCAAACTCTTTCTGTTGAGACCACAATTTGATGTGAATGTGGCGGATAGTTAAGAGAAACACCAGTCACTCTTCTCAAAATGACCATGCCTAACCACAAGTGAAACCGAGCATGTCTGGTTTTAGTCTCATAACACTTTCTCCATTACTACCCTAGAAGTTGTAAGAGGTAAAAGGTGACAGTTGTGGACATTGACCACCAAATAATCAATGAATGAATGCAGCAAAAACAGATTGTGTTTCTCAACTGTCTGTGTTGGGTTTCTGCAAAAGAATGCCATTATTATAAATCTTCTCTTTTGATATTCAGAAAGGATCTGTTACCGTGTCCCAATCTAATCCCACATAATGCATACAGTATTTATTCTGTACTCCTATATGTTAATTGTAAATCAGTGTTAATTGTAAATCAACTGTATTGCAGGTAGTACATAAGAAAGTAATTTACTACCATTCTGTGCAAACAGGAAATGATACAATACGTGTATCAACGGACGCCAATCAAACCGCGACTTCAGAATGACACAGACAATCGAACTTAACATGAGAAAGCCAAATGTGTTTCTAAAGAATTTATATTTATTATCTAGTACCAAAACAGCTTCCTGGAAGCTAATATAAATACTCGAGCAGAGGGGTGCACTCAAAAATATTAAAGTATATGCTTTTGCTTGTATGCATGCTGACTGTTTTTAGTGGTACACCTAGTTTCCAGTTAAAACATTTAATTAAATGTGTTAGGAATTATTATGTTGTTTAGAATCTGCTAAACTACTTGTTTTTTTTATTATAATAAAAATCTAGTGCACAAAAAAGTCAAGTTGAAGTTTTTTTTTTTTTTTTTTTTCGCAACTAAGATGACTTTGGTGCATAAACAGTGATTTCTTTGTATTTTGTTTTTAAAACTGACCTGGGGACATGAAAGCTTTATGAAACTGACCCTTAGAGGATCTTATTAATTTTCAAAGGACATCCCTTAGAGGAAAAGCTTTATTTACACCCTCTACCTTCGTTACTGCCCTGCCTCACCTTCTGTAGTGTGCAGCAGAGTCACCATGAGGCAGTGAACTCTCAGCTCCAGCAGCAGATCCTGGATCACCTGCAGCAAATCATTCGGGATCTCCAGAGCAGACAGAGCATCGTGACAGCCCCTGGACGAAAGACAAGAGAGGCAGCAGAGAGAGGCACAGGTCATTAAGGCAGGTATGGAGGCAAAAGTCTTGAATACCAAGCAAATGTCAGAACTGCACATAACCAATGAGAAACGTATTCAAACAAACAATCAGTGTGAGAACCTGACGGTGTGTATGATTTGTGTCAGCCAGGCTCCCGTGAGCTCTGTCTTGCTCTCCCAGCCTCCGTAAACACTCAGCTCGGCCTGTGTCAGGGTGGCGGGCAGGAGAGCCCCCCGAACGAGCTTCACCAGCCGATGGGTCATCTCCTCGATCATTTTCTGTAAAACATTCAGCAAATGTATAAATAACAGGCTTGGCTGGAATTTCTCTGAAAAACTGTTGTGGTGAGTAAGACTCAAAATAATCTATGTCAACAGTCACAGCGAAACATACTTTAAAATCATTCTGTCTCTGTCGGGCATTCTTCTTAGATTTTTCCACCTGGCCGGATTTCTCGCCAGTCTGCAGTAAAAAAAAAAAACAAGACAGGAAACACTGATGTTAAATATCATCTGCAAATCAAAGTGATACAGATCTTGTTTAGTCAATGACTTTTTACAGTTTGTTTTGTTTTGCCTTCATTCCATAGTTAACTGCGTGGAGAAAGACAGGTAACAAAGGTTCACATATAATCATACAGGCTATAATCATCATAAAATATTTGCCTCTTAGCTTCTTAAACTGTGCAGTACAATGTGTGTAAAACAAAATCATAAAGAATAAAGAATAGTAGAATAATAAATAGACAATAGGCAATAGACAAAAATGTTAACCATAGTAATAACTTGAATTATATGTCAATAAAATGTGATTTTGTCACTGAGGGAGAAAGAGGCTTATGAAAAGCAACCAGTGGCCTTCTAGAATCAAAACTTGGAACTTGCAATAACATGACATGTGTCTTAACCTCTAGGCCACCAGGATGCTCTGAAATCAGTGACTTTCAGTACGACGCCACCACCAGGCCAAACACTGTATCAACATACAGCACTATCAGTATCAAATTTAGCCTAGACTTAGACTTAGACTTAGACTTAGACTTCACTTTATTGATCCCTTTAGGATGACTCCCTCAGGGAAATTCAATAAATAACACTTTGATCAGCATTTCGCAGAGAAACATAGACTCGTGTGCGTGTCCTGTTGAATGTTTTGTTGTTTGTTGTACGAACTTTATTTTTTGTGTCTGGTCACTGTAAAAGCTTCTCAGTTATTTACCTCACTAAAAAGACTTCCGTTAACATAAGAGATCCACAGCTTCCAGAAGTTGGGTAACTGACCGATCACCACGTCTGACAGCTTCTCCACAAACTGCACCTGCTGCGGGGTTTCAAAGCGCCAGGCTGGAACACACACACACACACACACACACACACACACACACACACACACACACACACACACACACGCTGTATTACACAAACCCACTGACACACATGACTTATCCCCGCTGTGCTGGAAGGTGATGGGGGACTGAGCGGATGAACAAGCAAAGTGCACTGACTTGAAAATGTCTGAGTGCTTCTGTAATTCAAGTAATCACAAAATCGTTGACTTCCAGGCACACTTGCTTCGGGGTGTTTGTTAGTACTTTTACCGCACTGCTTGCTGTAAAGAGACACACTGCAGTTCCCTTACGCACAAGTCTTATATACTGTGATTCCCCTAAGTGCCGTAGATGGGAAGTGTTACACACACAAACAAACAAACGCACAGTGAGAGTGAGGCCCAGATAGGGAAGCCCCTCCCTAGCACCTTGTGTGGGTGAGTTGTAATATGATTGTGGTACTCACTGCTGGGTCGCGGTGTACGCAGGCTGCCCCCTCTCTTCAGAGACGCGGTGTGGCTTAGCCTGCCGAGGGCCGAGGGACGGGCATCCCCCTCCGGGTCCAGAGCTCCGACACCCACTAACACACACAGCGAAAGGAGGGGAGGGATGAGAAATGAACTCGGAGGAAAAAGAAACACATACTTCAGATATCAAATAATCAAATAAGCCAATTTCATAATTCCACATTCCTCAATAAGCTCAGCAGGCTTTCACACCAAACAATCCTCCCTCGCCCCTCTCGGCCTTTCTTTATTTGTGTTCTGATCCGTCTCTGCCGTGGCCCACAGCTGAGAGAATGTCCCGTTGTTTCCAGGGTGAGGAAACAGAGCTGTGGGCTTTGCGAGCGCTGGGGTGAAGCGGGTTTACGTCGGCCACACTGGGCTCAGTTATGTCTGATCCTCAGGCAAGAAGTGGAGCTCCACTAGATGGCAACGGGGAGCTATGCAGCAGCGAGCGATGGATAAAGCGCTTATGCAACCACACGCTCCTATCTCGGCTAGTGAGATAACTTTAGTGCAATGAATGTATGAGATAACTTTAGGATAACAGAAGAAAAGGTGAAAGTTGACAAACAGGAATGAAAGTGAAACATTGCAGTGCTAAGAGAGGATCAAACTTACTACAATGAAAATGAAACTTAAAAGACAAGTCTGTGCAACACTGCAATACGCCTACATGTACATTTGTCTAAACGAAGGGAAACGGATGGCCACATTTCCAAAACATGTGTCTGACACACACAGAAAAAAGTGCACTGGTGAGTCACAGACTGAATGTAGTGTGTAAGCAAGTATTGAGAAATCCCCAAGCAGAGGAGCAAATGCGGTTGAACTGGCCGAGCACACAACGCAGCCATCCAGTCTAGAAAATGCAAGGAAATTCTCATTTGACTCAGATTATCTGTAAACACACGAGGCTTTCTCACATTACACTCGCACACTCAAACACACACACTCATACACGCTGACGCATAGCTCTTATGGAGCTGCGCAGTCTGTCGCCCCTGTGATGTTTTCCTCTTTTTACAAGGATGAGAGCTGCTGTTGATCCAGGTGTCAGCTGAACCCCCGTCGTCCTCAGAATGCACAAGTGCATGTGTGTGAGACAGTTTAGGTGCGAGCGCGCATGTGTGCAGCGCTGCTTCGCGTGCTCAGACTGTTCATTATGCTGCTATGTTGTTTCATCTTAAAGGTTTGAAGGTTAAAATACAGGAACTGCTGTGTGCATCCTCCACCTGCTCACTTCCTCATCAGGTCTGAGGCTTCTCTGAAGGCTGGATGAGTTCCTGTTCCCCGAGGGGTCAACAGCCGTGACCACACACATACATGTATGCTTTCTCTCCAAGTGCACACACACATACATATATACGGAAACACAACTTGGTGGCTGCTCAACTGTTCTCTCTGCAGGAGAAAAGTCCAATTAAAAAGAAAATTATCCTGAAGAACACTGGGCCCTGATACACATGCAAAAATGTCATTAACATGCTAATTGAAGTGAAAAAATTAACACATTTCGGTGACGCTGACTGAGCCTTAAATTGAAAGCGCATGTTTCCCAGTAAAATGTAGGAACACTAGATTCCCTCTAATTGTTCACTGACAAACCTATTTTCCTGCGAACAAAATTTCCTGCTAATTGTATTGATATTGGCAGGAGAAGCGCTGTTCAGGATGTAAGAGTACTGCAGTTTATAATTGAATCAGGCAGAGTCCGATTGCAGCACCGGGGCATGATGGGAGTGTTTAGACATACGGAAGCAACTTGCACCGCCATGCTTCCTCACAAGAAAACTCAGCCTTAGGGCTTTTGTTTCAACAGAGACGGATGGGTCTATTTCACATTTAAGGCAATTTATGGGGTAATTAATGGAATCATAACTACACCAGAACGACCTCTGGCCTCATATTCTGGACTAGAAAACACAAGAGACAGAGAAAATGACATCAGTTAGTGCAGACACGGCTGAGGCATCAGAGAAATAATCCCTGCCACGTGTGATGCTGACAATAGCAGAAAAGATGTCTAATAAATACAGTGAGCTGGTGAATGTGATATGAGGAGGAAGAAGAGGCCGCCAGCGGAGGGGTAAGCTGTGAGGTACCGCTAAGGGGGATTCTGGCTATTTGAGAGGAGGGCTAAGGGTGGAAGGGAGGGAGAGGAAGAGTGGGGTCGGGGGAATGCAGTGGATGTGGTTTTATGATAGTGGTTGTTCAAGGGCTGCCTGGGTGGAGGGATGTTTCAGGAGGCAGGGGTTTCGAACTTAGGCGAGAGGTGAGCAGCGACGACTGGGGTAGTAAATAGCTACCAGGTGTGTGTGTGTGTGTGTGTGTGTGTTCATGTGTGAGGGGAAGAGGTGGGGACAGAGGGGCTCTATGTAATGTGTGACAGCAGAGGAGACAGCTGGGCAACAAGAATACAAATGACAGAGGAACAGAGGGATTGTGTGTGCTGTGTGTATATGCTTTTGTTATTATGTACATCAGGACTGTCATTTGCTTAAACACAAAATGTTTTGATCAGCGGTGGTGCTGTTTTGATGAGATCCCCATTGTGTTTGTATTGTGCCCAAACCAAGTCACCATGGACAAAACCCTGAGGACTTGCAGGTCTTATGATGACCGGTGATACAAAAAGACTTTTTCCCTGAAGAAGCAGCAAAAGAGTGAATACAATTCTCTGAAAATCACAAACTTCATTGGACATTTTTGTTTACTTATTTGTGTCATCAGATGTTGATCTATTAGATCAACTAAAAATGAAAATGTTTTATGTATCGGGGTGAAGGAAGGAATAAAAACCCTGGAAACTTGAGTCTAATGCTCCATTAAAAAAAAAACTTTGATCTTGGAATACAGTGTTCAGCTCTTTATTCAAGACCCCACTGAGGATGCACTGCACTGAATGAAAATCACTGGCATAAACAAACCAAGAGACTAGCGATGTGCCGGCAAAAAACAGAGAAGAGGAGAACTGCTAACATGGACGTCAACAATGCAGGTTTCAAAGCTTGGTTTTGCAAATGTTTAGATGAGAAGCACTGAATCTAAACAGGGCAGTGTTTATTTATGAGAAATCTCCACAGGATACCTTTAAAACAACCTACATTTACATTTTCCTTACAAGTGACATCATGTGGTTGCGTGAATGACGACTGTCCCCCCTCGGTGGCAGAGGCGGACAGAGCGAGACGTTACTCATGCCACCGCAGAAAAGTCTCAGCGTGGGGGTCAGAGAGGATTCACATATCTCGTGACCTCTCTACAGTCCAGACAGCAGCTCTCGTCCCGCCTGTTGGAAAACTGTCACGTTCGGGTTCTTTCAATTATGATGCTGAGTTGTCTCCAACGGTAACCAGGCGGTTTAAGTGGCCTAAACTTAAACAGAGCCTAACCATAGATGTGGCATCAGGGAAACACTCACAAGTCTTGTTTGGAAAAGTCACATAGACTCATTTGGAAGATGCTGACAAATGACCCCTTCTGTGTTTTAGATATAAGGACCTGTTGTACGCAGTAAAAGTTATTTATGTGAAGTCAGCACTGTATTGTAAAGAGAAGGAGTAGTTTGGACCCCATGTTTCTCTTGAGTAACTTAAACTCTATTTTATATGTCTTATACTGTTATATTAAAGTAAATAAACCACCTGTAAATGTGCAATTCTGAGTATGTGTTTCAGTGCATTCTTGCAAACCATACGTTTTCTGAATAGTTGGGTTGCACGTGATTTGCATGCAATTTCAGATTCACTCCCAGCCACATGGTGCTCTGCTGTGGAATGTATGTGTGGACTGAAAAGGGGCCATCCCTGACATGATAATCAAGATGATATTTAACTGTGGAGAAGCAGGGAGCACACCAACCCCCAGATCCATCAAGCCTGAGCCCCGGAAACCACTGTTACCCTTAGCATTAGACATGTTTATGTTCCAGCTGCACTATGTGGAGCAGCCACCCACTCACAATGCATTTGTATGGGTGCCTTTGTGTAAGTATGGGTGTTGGAGTGCGAGTGTGTGTGTGTGTCTAAGCGGAGTTGGCGAATCGCTGTTCTTCCTGAGTGGACGGTTTCACGTTCACATTTTTCTGCTGGCTGATTTAACAGAGGAACAGCTTAATTGGGGTTAATTGTTCCAATCCATCTGTGAAGCTGTGTGTGTGAGAGAGAAAGAGAGTTTGTGTGTATGTGTGTGTGCAGTAACATGTCAAGCCCTGAAACCTAAATCCAAAGCCAATGCTCCCTCACTTTCATCTTATTCATACATTCATGAAAAAATAAACACGCAGGCCTCGAGCGGTGCAGGCAGGGGAGGGCGGTGACGGAGAGGGGAATGCTAGTGGGGAGCTGGTATGACAGAGGGGCAGCCGGCTTTCTCACAGCTTCCTTCAGTCTCACATGACATCCACCAGCCACTTTATTAGAGACCCTAAATGCGGCGTTTCACCTCAGTGATTCATCCCAGACATGTGTGTGCTTATTGGAGTTTGTTACCTTTCTGCCCACTGATGAACTCATCTCTGCAGTCCTGCATCAGCTGCAGGATCCACTTGTGCTGAGCGTAGATGCACAGCCATGCTGGGTCGCCTGGAGCGTGCAGGTCAGACAGGTACCTATTTGTGAGCAAACACACAGGTGTGAAAAATTCACATTCAGAGGAGGGCAAAAAGAAAGCTCACACCTATTCCAATGAGGTGCTCACTTGCAGGCACAGACTTTTACTTAATTTGTCTCCCATTTCTACATAATGTGCAATGTGTGAGATCAGAAAAGGCAAAACTGAAATGTACAGAGTAAAAATCACAATTTAGAAAAACAGCTGGATGCTTAAATTCCTATTAAGCCATACAGTCAATAAGAGAATATAAATATGTTCAGACACTTATACTACGTTTATGTGCAAAGTAGGAACGATCGATCACAAAGTGATAGGAATACTTTAAAGCCGCAAAGTGTAAAATTTTAAAGTGAGATCACCAAAAGATACAGGATTCTTCAAAACACTCAATTGGTTGTTGTTATTACAGTTATGAATTTTTATGATTTACTATTGGTATCAGCTTATGTTAGATGATACATTAGAAGAAATAACTTTTTCAATTACAAAATACCCTCAGTACATGCCTTGGTCAGAGACCATGTTATCTGTAAACGTCTATACTTTTATCAGCCTTTAACACATCTATCAGCTCATCTCTAATTTAAAATCATCTCAAGCATGTTTCCACATCCAAAATCCACACAATAACTAGTCTGTGTAAATATGATGATACCGTCAAACTCCAACCACATAAAATAAAGCGTGAGGGAAAACAAAATTCAAGAAGAAAACATGAAGTGAAAAAGAAAAAAAAAAAGACAAAAGGATTGGTGGTTGTGACCTATGGGATATCAGATGACTCACTCTGAGCTGTGCTCCCTCTACTGTCATCCTATGAACCCACTGCTCATTTGTTTCTCATTAGGTGGCATCTTTCAAAAGTTTGAGCAGACTCTCTCTCTCTCTCTCTCTCTCTCTCTCTCTCTCACACACACACACACACACATCCCACCATCTACGACAAGAGTAAACAGGAGTTGAGTGGGCGTTCAGAGCCGTGCTTAATGCAGCAGGATGAAAGATGTTGCCGTGTGGTTGAGAACTGGTCTCTGTGATCCTGACAGGTCGGTCTTAACAATAATAAATCGGGTGAGACCACAAGTATGAATGGACAGAATGAAGGAACAAAAAGAAGGAAAGAAAGGCAGGGAAGAGGGAAAAATAGAAACAGAAACGAGAGCGGGACAACAGAAAGCTGAGAAGATTAGAGAACATTCAGAGAAAAGTGAGAGGCAGATAGAAGAGACTGAGTGGAGGTTGAATTCTGCTAAATGATGACACAGAAAGGCTTCAAAGAAACCAAAAACAGTGCAATGAAGGAGTATAAGAGAAATGTCATGAGTTTGTAGTTAATGTACACAGACTGTAAGCGGTGTGTGAAGATTGTGTGACACATGTAAAGAGTGAGTAACTGCCAAAAAACAGCCTGACATGTAGATAATGAACCTGTCACGGAAAAAACGAATTAATGTAAGTACGAGATGTGTAAAAACCACAAAATGACATGTGAGAAGAATACAGACAACGGTATGAAATAGCGTTACAAAAATGTAAAAAAACCTGATGTATCTCTTCTGGTCGTGCAGTGTTGATGGGGTCTGCAGCAGTTTCTCCAATAACAGGCTCCTCAGAGCTCCAATCCTCGTCTCAACCTCAGCATAGACTAAAGCAGGAGAAAAGGAACATTTATGCACGACGAGAATACACAAAATACAGGGATTCATCCAAAAACAGTGACACTTTATTTAATTCATTTGTTGAGGCAAAAAACAAAACAAAACAGAACTCTGTTTACCTTTCTTGAAAACGGGGACCTCTGTATTACCAAAGAGAGATTTGGCTTTCTCATAGTCATTGATCACCACGTCATAATCACCCTGAGAGAGAAAAGTCACTTTGGTTCATTTTTTAAAAACTTTTCAATCATGGCACACACACTGGGTATTTAAGCATCTCTAGCTCCACCCTCTGGTCGATAGTCATCCTATGTGTGGCTTAAAACAAACACACTGTACATACTGGGGATAAATAGCAGCACTGTGTTACAAAGAACTTTACAATTAATGATTAAATGGTAACTTAACAAGAAACTCTATAGCTTTATTTTCTTTTAGGGCTTCTCGAGCTGCAGAGTTGGAAAAAAAACAGAATGGTTGATGTCCACAAAACTGCTCCGATACACACAAAGACACGAAAACTGTAGCTCCAACCATTACTGTAGACTTTAACCAACAGCACTGTACTATGGCTTAAACGAAGACTGGACATCATAAGTGCTGAATACAAATACGAATACGAATAAGAACAACTTTACTGATCCTGAAGGAAATTGTTGTGCCAGAGTGCAGGACAAATATAACAATAATAAATAACAATAGAAAAAACTGTTTAAACATAATAGAAATTGTCTAAACATTAAAATAAGAGAGTAACATAAATAAGAGATTAAATAAAAAAATACACATACAACTATAAAGTGTCTGGGTAACAAGACACGTAATAACAGACTAATGTATGAATACACTATCACCTATAAAACTATGCCAGTGTACAGATAACAAATAATCGTAAAGAAAAAATTATATTTATGTATATTGCACGTTATGGCTATGAACAGATATAAAGATATAAATAATGTTTGTTACAGATATATAGAGATAAATATTGCATTTTTATTTACAGAAGAGCATATACACATATAGTATATCTGCCTTAAAGCCTGCGTTACAAGCTACAGGTAAGAAAAATGCCTTGCAACGTGTGCTGTAATGTTTACATCATAAGCACAGTTGTTCAGTATTGGTTGTTTACTTCCATGTGTTTGCTGTTGTCTTGGGTTATGATTATATGTCTAGATTCACATGCTGCATCCCCTGTTTTTAATGTTGCAAATGAAAGTGAAGTAAAGTGAACTGAAGTGAAGTTACACACACTGATGGATTCATAATGGCAAACTAAGCTTACTCTTATGGGAGCCATTAGGTTGTATGATTGCTGCTACTGGGTGTTTTCATGGCTGAGCCGTATTAACCCACAGATTTTCAACATCGTTCTCTGATTATGTCCCGTCATGACAGCCGAAGGAACTTAACATTAGTTTCTCGAACACCAAGATGAAAACAATACCATCACACTAAACACTGAGTGCAGAGTGTAAAATACATTTTCACCTCCTCCAGCTTTCTCAGAGCTGAAGCCTTTCCCCTCTAGATAAATGATCCAGTATCTCACTACACGCAGCTCAAGACTCAGCCACAGCAATACAAATGTGCCTGAGTGAAGGGACATTGAAGCGTTACACGTACTTGTGCTGGTGTTTCTACTGTTATTTTGTTCATATGTGTATGTGGGTAGTACCTTTTGGATATTGCGCTCAATGTTGAGCGGCAGGTTGAACAGGAACTTGAAACGCTGGAGGACGTTGAGTGCATTGCGTGTGGAGTCAGCTTTGTCTTTCCGCCCCAAGACCTCCTGGAAGAGAGTATCTGCAGTATCACTCGCTCCTACGAGAGAGAAGGCGAGAGAGAGAAGGGGGAGAGAGAGGGAGAGAAGCAGGAGAAAATGAGACACTGGGATACTATAAAAATAAATGTTGATACCACATTTCCCTTTTAATGCCGGTCTCTGGTTTTCTTCCTGCTCTGTATGCTATCTGACACAGTAGAGACTGAGCTGCTGAGGAGAAAGTGGCAGTTATCTCTTAGTCAGGCAACTTAGCGGGACCTTTGCACAACTAACTGGCTTCGTGGGTGGCCTCGGATGTGCCGGCAAATTGAAGGGGAAAAAAAAAAAAGTTCCTCTATTCAAAACAAAACCCCACACCCAAAACAAAATCCCTGAAGGAAAAAACGCTTGGGACTGAAGAGAGGAATACTTCACATTTTTCACTTGTAAATCTGACTTGTCATGAAATTAAAATTCCTATTTTGTGATTGGCTGGTTGGTGCTGTGTGTTTGACGCATGAGTTTTTGGGGGGTGAACAGTGGCCTATGGGGATGAAAGCCACGTCCGGCTGGGAGGTTTATTTATTCCAGACTCCAGGAAAAGGACCTGCTTATTGACCCTGTATTAGAGAAGGCCCATTATCATGTATGAGATGAGAGGGTGGGAACACAAACTCTAACGTACCCCTTTTTTGGTCCATGGACGTGTATCAGTGTGTTTGATCATCAGTGGATGGTGAAGTGGGCAGCTCAGAGCATCAGGCTGTCTCTCCTCATAATCGCTTTGACTCTTTTGATCTTTCAGTCTTATTGGAAAGACTAATTCAAAGTTATGTGCAGAGAGAGAAAACAACCCCACTGCCTATAATCTGAACTCTATAAAGTAATGTCAAACAATGTCAAAGACGGGATGTGCAGATTGTTGAAGAGAGACAGGCATTAAATAATAAGCTTACATTGAGCCGGGTTTAAAGAAATGTGTATTGTAGAACTTGATGTTTGAATACATGATCTCAAGTCAAGATACTTCAACTGTCAGCAAATAGAGAAATGTAGGTTTAAAGATCAAGGTCATTCTCTCAAGGTCATTATCTTGAAATTTTATCACATGTAAGAGCCTGGGAGTCCAACTGAAAATTAAGCTCTGTCAATAAAATATTTATATATGCTATTATATTCTACTTTATCTTGCAGCATTATAAAAAGGAAAGGTAAATGATAAAATGATTTAAAAAAAAAAAACAATACAGTAACTGATTGTCAACTTTGCTTTTTCAATGCGTCTTCAGCTACCTGGAAAGCTATCCAAATGCACCCACGATATTTAGCATTGCATCTAAATTCAAACCTGATTTCTCAAACCAGCTCTGAACACAGCACGTCAAAGTCATCTTCTATCAAAGTATGAAATAAAAGATGAAATATGCCGAAGAGAACATGCTTTGGGGGAACTTTCTCTTGGGGTTGGACTGCACGAAAAGACGCTTACTGTTGAGGATGTTTTCGAGTCTTTGGGTCATCGATCCCTCCACCCTCTCTGTGCCATCAGACTCCAGCCTCTGGTGGATCGCTGTGAGACAAAAGTCAGAATTAAATTCTAATTGAAAGGACTGTGATGGACAAAAATCCACTGCAATGAAATCAGAGAAGCAATACATTTTGGCAGAAAGAAATGTGGAGGAAAAAAGGGAAAAAGAGCCCTCTACACTATAGAGTAACCAACGTGCGATCTCCTGAGACAGGAACATTTTCAATTTCAGGAACCGAAGGTAAAACAATAAACAGGCCCTACCCCAGTGGTAGATGGGAGATAACCTTGGCGATCTCCACCCACAGATGCTGCTATTGAACTCACCCACCCCCTTGTGCCTGTTCCCACGCAAAACAGCAGACCTGACCTTGTTCAACTGGTGACTGTACTGGATCAATTCACCTAACCAAAGCCATTAACAGCACAACTCTATGGTCTTGGGACATTTGGGGCCCTTTGACCTGGAGGTAATGTGAATCTAAGATGTTAGATAACAAATGGGAGAGCAGAGTTGGAGGTCTGGATGCCAAAAATGACTGTTGCTCGGCGGAGGCTGGGAGGAACTCTGGGATGGCTTGTATCCATCACTTAGCATGAAGAGTTTTAAGCGGGAGAGGGAATTTGAAAAGGGGGAATGAGGGGAGAAAACAGAGCAAAAAAGAAGCAGAGCGAGTGGTGTGGCTACCCCAGTGAATAAATAAATGGTGTGCAGTAGTGGGCAGCTGGGTGCTGAGAGCGGCAGTGTGGGTTTATTGACAGAGTGGAGGAGAGGTGGAGGAGGCTTAGGAGACCTTCTCATACATACTTGCGGAGCGATTCAAATATGCAACGGGCAGACATTTCAAGAATGAAGCGAAGAGACAGAAACGTGGAAAGAAAAAGAAAAAAAGAGAAAAACCGACAACGATACTCTCATTTCCCTTCTCTCCACTTCCCAGCCTTCCTTCTTCTCCCACAGTTGTTCCACTACAAATACTGGCTGTTAGCAGAGCTTGGAGACAGCAGAGGGAGCGGGAGGCAAAGAGAAGGGGGAGAGCTCTCTAAATAAATATGTGGGACCGTTCTGACAGACAGAAGCCTCAAGGCAGAGTCTGAGGTATTCCTAAAACACACTGTTCAAACATGTCACTGCCTAATCACTATGGACATCGCTGGCCTTTCCGTGGACCTCTCGCTGCTCGATGACCAGGAGAAAACGCGGCCAGATGCAGCTTAGGACAAAGGCACGTAGACGTGGGAGTGTATATGGGAGAGTGCAGGATTGATAGGACTGGACACACAAGAAGACTAAGACACACACACACACTGCAGGTCTGCTTCACGTCTCCACACTCCCCCTCTCCCCACTGCCAGCTGTGTGTCCTCTGCATCTGTCACACACTGAAGGGCTGGTGACGTCACAGCTAACCTAAACATCAGGTCAGAGTCCGGATAACACACACAGCCAGGACCTGAGGAAGAGCCGCAGCTCCCGCTTCACTTCCTGGAACCGTTGAGGGAAAAAAATGAATAAGAATAAAAATACAGTGTCCCTGGATTCTAAAGCTGGAGATGTTTTGACTCCTGCCGGGGCTGGGGGCTCGGGGAATAGGCCCTGGGAATCTGGCATTTTTGGAACACGGTAGCCGTTCCGTTTCCTGCATCACTGGGAGACTTCCTTTTCACACAACAATGAAAAACCTCCAATTTCAACATTTCAGTAGAAACAAGCCTGGACTCCCTGACAGGCCGTCAGTCAGTCAATCAGCTGGAGCAGCTCGGTCTCAGAAGCATGGCTCAGTTTGTCGCTGAGGCTCCATGACAAAAGCCCAAAAGCGTCCATGTCTTTCACCAGCCTGTGGTAGTTCACATGGAGTGTTTATAGGACCACTTGTCCTGTTTAAATCAAACAAAAAAAGTCTGCCAGCAGGGTAAGTGACTTGAAAAATGACTTTATGAGATTTCTCGAAACTAGTATAATAATCAGGTCACTTCAAAACACTACTAGACCTCAAAACTATTAAAAGCAACTTGATACAACTCATACACTTTAGAAACTTAACATGTAGGTCCTTTAAAGTGCATTATTTGCTTAAATGCCCATTTGGCTCCAAGACATACTTCCATCTTTCCAACCCCTGTAACACTCCAGCTGACAAAGGTATAAAGAGTTTACACCAAGAAGATGTAACCTGGGACTTCATGTGAAACCTATCTCAATTCCCAGTGGTGCACACTACTTCAAAAATATGTGCAGTCCTGATTTTAATCCATTGGTAACACTTTTTTTATGAAAAATCTTTTGTACAGTGAGATATGTGCATGGCATTTTGAGCTTTCCACTGTTTTTGTAATGTGGGGTGGGCTGATATCTCAACTCATCATATTTGCTGAAACACATTCTCAATACAGAAAAATCTGTACAGCTTTTTTAAAAAAATATTTTTTCACTCAACACAAAGGCAGGAACTAATGTGGTGCTAAAACTTTAGCTCAGTGTCAGTCCCAAACTGATCTCTATAGTTGGGATTAAAATACAAGCACAAACTATGCAAACTGGATAAATGCTTTTGCTAAAAGAATGGATGCTGATCTGGGTGCAGCTCATTCCTGACGCAAAGCAAATCTTTTAAGTCTACCTTGATGTACTCACTTCTGATCTGCCCTTTGAGGGCTTTGTGATTAAAACCCTCACATAAAAGCTGGCTGGAGCTCCCAGCCTTGTGTCTCTATTTGCCAAAGGCTGACATTAGCCTGTGATTAACAAGATTTGTGGTTTGCAGATGCAAAAGTCTAAACTGTGTGCTTCAACATAGAGTTCATAGTTCATTTAAAAGAGGCATGGGATTTTGTTTTGCTATTTCTGTTGGAGATGGTTAGCTGTACTGGAGAGCAATTAAGAGGCAATTAGTGGGGACAAGAAAAAGAGAAGGAGGAAGAGAAACATCACGGATAGCCAGAGCCCCGCTGTTTGCTCTAAATATTTTCTATCCGCCTCATTTCTTCTCCCAAATTTGGCTTTTCTTCCTTGTTTCCACCTTGCCGGCAGCAGAATGCTTGCACTAGAAAATAACTCCAGACTTCTATTAAAGTCATCAATAAAAATCTCACATGCAAGCAGAACTGAAAATAAACAGAGGAGGAGACAAAAATGTCTTGATGGTGATTGAAAGGGCTGGAAATGCTACAGCCACTTCTAACACAGCAGTTTCTGAACAAGGAGAACACACAAGCACCCTGTTAATTTTTTTTTCCACAGCTAATTTCTTGAACATTTTCACAGTTACATCTCAGGTGAGGTTCATTTGGAATGACTCAGAACAACAGAGACGTGCCAAACGCTGCTGAGAGACAAAGAAGGGATTCACAGTTGCTCAGACAGCTGTGCTAACTAGGCCTGGCAGTGAGCTGCTGCAGAGCTGCCTCGAGCTGGCTGGCTGTGAGCAGCACGCCGGCTGGTATGTCGGTTTTGGCTGACCATACCTAGTATACAGAATATCTCCACTTGAGCTATCCATTCTGGGCCACCACTTCATTTTTTTATGACTGAGAGCCAAATCTTGGCCGAGAAAGGATGTTGCAGTGCTGTAATGAGTCATGGTGAGAAGACAGGAGTCAGGAAGTTTAAAAGTGAACTTTCAAGTCAAGCTGCTGTGAGACAAAAAGTTTGATGAAACGTTTTCATGTGGAAATGACATTTGGGAGGGATTTGCATGTTTTTCAAACCTCTCCAGCAGTCACAGAATGAAATTAACATTCCTCTGTCAGTCTAAGTCTTAGACAACAAATAAAGAGTCAATAAATCCTTTACTGAGCACCATGTAGCTAATTTAATCTGCTTTTAAGTGCTAGTTAGTTAGTGTACAGCTGTTTTTACAGCTTTTTCACTGAAAACAGCTGCCTGCTGCTGCACTTGCAGATCATAACTTTGTTTTGTCAAAACAAGCAACACTCTTATTGCAGCTTTAATAGAGGTAAGTTCTGTGCCAGTTTTACAGTACAGGAGAACAAGAGTAAAGGATGAGAATGGCAAATGTATAATGAGAAATCTTTGCTCAAAAATGTAAAAAGACCACTTGATTGCGTGTCATCTTTATTGATTATTTTGTTAAATGACTTACACTACACTCAAATGTGCTAAACCTTCCAAATCTGCCTGCTTGTTTAATTAAAAAATAGTGGAGGATCTTAATGATCAGTAATGAGAGTTGTCTTATATGTAGTCAAACACAGAAAATCCTATCCTGTCACACAGGTCATAAAGCAGCGTTATGCCCTTTCAGTTCACAGGTCACTTGAGTCCGTCCATGCTGTACCGCTTCCTCCATCTGTAGAGACTGTACATTTCCCATTGGGGCAGTGGGCACACAGTAGGCACGCTCAGTCTGAACGTGAGAATGACTGTGCATTGTTCCCACTGGTCTTATTGGGTCTGTTATCAGCACTATCAGTCCTAATACTCTGGCCTGCATTGTGTTGGGCTGCTCCGTTTATTTAGATTCAGCCACTAACAATGAAAACATTGCCTCTCTCCCAACCGGGGCACAAACACACGGAAAGCAATAATAATAATGATGGAGGCAGAAAAGTGTACGTATAAATAGTAAGGGGAAGTAACTGAGCAGCTATGGCGGGAGGAGAGAGTAAACAGACAAAAGTATGAATGATGAAGCAAACAATTGATTTGAAGTACCTGGCAGAGCGACAGCGGTCAGTCTCTGCTACCTTGAAATCTTTTTGGCATCTGTAAGTCACTGTGGCTGCATGTGTGTCCGTTTCCAGCCTCCAGGGAGACTCAAGTGAGACTGTGTGTGACAGGTGAGAGCTGATCTCATTTTGATGAAGGTGAATTAGCCGTGTTGTGGTTGGCCGGTGTGACTCTACACAGAGTGGAGGGTTTTCACACAGCATCCAAATGAGCCTCTTTAATCAACCGCCGCTAAACCGCATGTGGAGGTGGGGGGGTGGAGGGGGGGGGGATGTAGACACAAACACTCGCACACTTTCCAAAAATCAAGCGCTCTCTTCTGAGCAGAGACGATGAGTGATGATTTGGAAGTTTATGTATTAATTGTAGGCCATTTGGTGCGATTCCAGGGCACATAAAAAATGTGTTAATCCCTCTCACCTGCCAGAGCGTCCTGGGCTTCAAAGAACGTACTGAGGCCTCCTTTCACGTAGGCCAAACTCCCCTCATTCTTCTTCGTAGCCTGCTTCTTCAGATTACTCGCAGCAATCTTCAACTGCTCAAAACTGTGGAAATGTAAACAAAATGATCATGGAATCACATTGGGAATCTTGTGATTACCTTCATTGATTTCATTGTTTGGCTAGTTATTCAATTAATTGTTTAATCCATAAATGAGTCTGCGATGATGATAAGGATTTGCTCCAAATGTCCATTTCATAAAGCAGCATATTTAGAGCAGCCAAAAGCAACAAATATTTGGCAGTTTTTTCTTTAAACTAAATAAGGAATAACAAAAATGACTGCTGATATATTTTGTTATTAGATATTCTGATCTATTAGTCAATTCATTATTTCAACACCACATTACATCAACAACACTGAGCTATTTCATTGTCATATGTTTCACTCAAGTGTGTCTCGCAGAAACACAATCACACACATTTTTGGCTGATGTGAGTACGTGTGTCTGTGTGTCAGTGTCCTGAGTGAGGTTTCCTCCACAGGAAGAAACAGTCACCCGGCGAGGTCCAAACAGAAGCCCCTGGTCATGCTGGATCCTGGGGGTCTGGGTTACTGGAAGGCTAAGCAGGGGGAGAGGAAGCCAGGAGAGTCCAAAATAACTTTCCTCTGCCCTGACATGACAGTCAACTGGGCTCAGGGCTTTTGGGTCAGCACGCTGCCTGGTCTACATCTACTACTGTTGATGATCTGCTGTTCTCTGAAGGACCGTACGACCATGTGAAGATTCGGCAAAGAAACTATAACCTCAAACTGAACGTCATAAAACCTGCATTTGTCATTTTCCCTCCATGCATTCTGTCTGACTCATTTTATTTTCATCATTCTCATCTCACACTGTGTGGAATAGGACTGCAACTAAAAACACTCATAATTTAATCAACTAATCAATAATAAAATTATGAAAAATCCTTAGAATCATTCCAAGGTGATGACTTCAAATGTCCCACTGCTGTCTGAAAACATTGGTTCAAAGGGACAGATAAAGTTAAAAATGCGCCACCTTTTCCCCCCCTTATTATTAATTTATTGGCGGGTGGCTGAGTAGCGGTAGCTAAAGATGAGTGATAATAAAGGACCTACCTGGAGCCTGAATGGTTTTCTATGAGGTACCAGGTGGCAGAAAAGTTCTCACTGGTGAAGTCTCCACTCATTCCTGGAAATGTCAGCTCCATATCCTTTTGTGGGATTTTGCCTCTGGGAGAAGACAGATGAACAGAAAAGACAGGCAGGACAAAAAAAAAAGCATTGTATATATTATATAATGTATTTATTAGTATATGAAACATTATGAGACAAATTGTGAGAGAAGAGGGCTTGGCAAAAGAATTTTAAAAACATTAGGATCAAATTTGAATGTAACCAGTTTTTCCAGCAGGGGGCACTGTGAAGCCAAAAAGTACCAGAGCTGGGAGAGCTTGGCGTGGGAAGTGCAGTGTGTGACGCCTGGGTGCCCCTGGAGGACCCAGCACTCATTAGGGAAGCTTGATCTCTACTAATGACCCATGGCCTACACAAACCAACCCCCCACCACCACCATCACCACCACCCACTCTGTGCGTGCGCACACACACACACACACACACACACACACACACACACACACACACACACACACACACACACACACACACA
>JBAJHX010000106.1:3490392-3536992 GCA_037176925.1 Amniataba percoides
ATCAAGCAGCGCAGCTTCGTAGCTTACCAAAGTCGTACTAAAACATTTTGACAGAGTTTTGAGCGCCGTGTACCACAGAAAATCAGTTCGAGGTCAGTAAGCACAACCAGAATTCATACATATGGCGCACCGAATTATAAAGCGCACTGTCGATTTTTGAGAACATTTAAGGATTTTAAGTGCACCGTATAGTCCAAAAAATACGGTATATGAGAACCATTAACTTGTAACAATAAATATCAAACTGAAGTATAGATGACATTTAAAGCCACACTTCAGTAATGTAAATGGGTTAAACAGCGGCCTCTGTCCAGCAGCACTGTGAGACTACAGGCTGCAGTTAGTGTTTCACCAGAGAGGTTGTGTGGTCCTCCAGTCTCCTGCTATTAGTTTGTTTACAGAAGTTAAAGCTGTGAGCTGCTGAGTGCCCGGGGCCAGCATTCCAATACAGTGGCTCATACAAGCATGCACAGGCACACTCTGCTGTTGTCTCTCAATACAATGTATGCAAACCCACAGCAGCTCCCATTACGTGCGCTTCTTTTTCAGTTTCTCTTCTGAAGGAAACTACCTTCTTCTCCACACACACTCCTCCTCTAACTGTTTTTCTTGCTATTCGTTAATATTTTAGAGGTCAGTTATTCTTTACTTTGAATATAATCCACGCAAACATCTCTTCGTGCCACCAGACATAAAAACATATTAACTATGCTGTACGCGTGGATGCAAAGTGGTGGCCAGGCCAGTGTGGTCTTGTGGACAGCAGGTGATGGTTGTTGCATGTTGAAATGGGCCGTTACACGTGTATTTGAATGTACAGATGAGATGTCTCACACTGATAATACATGTCTGACATTAATAGTGGCCCTGTGTGCATATTAAACAAATGAGCAATTATCTGCTTACTGCGACCAACTGTCACATAAAAGTTCACCTTGGAATTAGATGAAATCACACAGTTAATGAAACTAAGAGTTGATTGATGAGATGACACATGGATGCAATTAGTTATGGGCCTCACAGCTGCCGAAAACAGTTTCAGTCTGGAGGGAACAGACAAATGTGCAGACATAATACCTAACGGAGATATACGCTCATTTGAAGAATCTGTCTGTCCATCAATAGCATGCACTCTTATGCACCTCACGTCAGGTGAAAGAGAAGGAATGTAAATAGATTTTAAATGTGAAACCACAGGAACAAAGATATAATATTTCTCTATTACAGTAATTAGTCAGGGTCAAAGGTTATTAAAAGAATGCCAGTTGTATTGAAAAGACTGTATCAACTGCCTCCAGAATAAAATGGCTGTCACTTCACATGCTGATAAGAACGCCATTTCATCCCTCAGTCTTTGTCTGAAGATTTTAGAAGGTAAACTTTTGAGCTACTTTATCAGTACAGGTGTTACACATGTAGACTTGAAGCCTCAATTTTGAATGGTTACACACCTGAGTTGGTAATGGACTGGCTTTATCTCGTTTAAACAGTTCTGATTGTTGATAGGCAGGTGAGTTCACACCTAGAAACAAGAAACAACATTGCTCCAGAGCTTATCTGCCATTGTTCTCTTAAACTATAGCCACATATAAACTGTTTTCTGCATTGTGTTGTGAAAGGCTCGTGGAAACTTGAGTAATCTCAAAACCAAAACCTCACCAAAAAATGCATATACAGTTTCAGCATCTTGTGCAATATTTGTTCAGTTCCTTGTGACAACAAACTAAAAAGGGATCTTTGGAAAGTCTCTACACAACCATCTCACCCAAATGGCTCCACACCTGAGAGCTGGTGGCCACACTACATCAACATCTTCCTTCCCATTCAACCGCCATAAAGCTGTCATCTAATTTAGGTTAATGTGAATGCTTAGTCACTCACACAAAGCAGAAAATTGGACAGTATGCAGACACACCCTGCACTAATGGCCCCAAATGCCGTTGGCCACAGGTACTGTTGAATTCTCCACTTTTGGCAAAGGCTCAGGTCCTTGAACACAGGGAGGGTCTGCAATCACACTGTCCATAAAAATGTGAAATCAGATCCTTCAGTGCCCCCCTTCACTTACAGGTGTCTTTGAATTCATCTTTGCTTTTGTGAACTTATGAAAAATCAAATGCCAATTGAAATACTAATGAGTTGCAGTGACTTTAAAGGAGCAGTAGTGACCACATGTTGAAAGATGATGAAACAGTGTGCAGGAATTACAGTCATTTTATTAGATTATAATGACATTATTACTGTGATGGGTCTGTAACACAGTTTTAATATTATTTAAAAAAATATGGACTAAAGTGTCTTTTCTGAAAGTATATTCAGTACTTCCTAAGAACACCTTGTTTGTGTTGAGACTTATCAGCCCGACATTGTAAAAGTTTGCTGAAGTGTTACATTAAGGTGTTTTAAACACTGTACTTTGCGTATTCAAAGCTACATTTGTATATTCGACCAGTTTATTCAAAATGAGCTTTTATTAGAATATACTGTTTAGATAACAAACAAAACAGGTGTTACACAACACAACAACAGATGTTTTTACTTGGTTGGCCTTTTGTTAGTAAGAGATGTGGTCCAATTGGCAGATTTTTGTGATTAACTTTGGTTGAAAAATGTTGGTAATATGCATATTAATATATTTAATTATTCATATCTGTCCATCAGAATTTTACATTTGCAGATCCCTCAGCAATCACAGGACTTTTCCTTCAGTTTAGTTTGATTAATCCTGTGAATCCTGTGACTTTAGGAAGCGAACTGCTGCTTTGAGTTGTGCTGTCTCATCAGAACTCTATTCTGTGAAACTGATGTAACTTCATAAAGAATAATAAAAAAAAATCCAGCTCAGCTGATTAAGATGCTGCTTTGGTAACAAAGGCTGTAGGTGCAACTTTTAGTCTCTTTTAAACTCTTATAAATTTTGGAGTTTGATCTTATATAAGCACTTTTAGAAAGGACATTAAGTCTACTTCAGTGGCCCACGACTATGTGATACTGTACTTATTAACTGCCAAAATAGGCATATAAATAAAATAGTACATATAGATATAAATACATTGCAACTCAGATTTGAGAAAACATACATGCTTTATTACAAATATACTTTTAGCTTGAAAAATATACACATTTCCAAACTATAAAAATTCTCATAGATCAATAAAATGTACTGCATTAACCACAAATATATTATTTGATCAGAGTCACCCATAATTCCTCTGGGTTAGCCTTCTGTCTTTGGAATAATGTTTACCTCTCTGCCTATAGCACACACATAAGTGTTCATTGTATCTACATCAATGTATACCCAGGTACCCAGATACCACATGGTGACACTTCCATTGTATACACAGCACCATTTAGGTGGGGATAACTGTCTTTTCATAAGGCTCACCGCCTAACCCTGAGGCTACACACCCATTATAAGATATTTCTTCCAAAGCCATGCCCCATTTACTGATTTATACCTTGATGCCACGTATGTACACACACTGAAAGTGCAGTTGAGGACACTGAACTTCACTGTAGCCTATAGATGTAACTGAAATGAGCATGGTCAGCTCATAGTCATGAAAAAAACACATCAGACCTTCACATTTCATCTAATTCCACCACTTTCTTCATCTACAGCAAAAAATGAACCTGAAGCTCCAGCAAAGCCAAGTCATGTATAGATTACTTATTTTGGTTTGCTCTGTGCATTTAAATTCTATGGTACCTGTGAGCCTTTGCAGCCACATAGGAAAAAAAAGAAGCTTAGTTCAAGACATTAACTTTTGTAGTGAGGATCACACATGAATTAAGAATCCAAACGTGAGCCAATTAAAAAAAGAAGCAACAAATGAGATATAATGTGTTGATTAGTGAGCATTAGAAGTGCTGATAGGTGGATGATTTGTGATCTTTGGACAGACCTGTGCTGTTTCCTCTTCCTTCAAGTTCTCTTACTTATCTTAGCTTACTGGCTGTAACCATATTTTTTACAGAAAGATAGGAAAGTGGCATTGAACCTCCCTGTTAACTCTTGGCAAAAAGATGAACAAAAATATTCCCCAAAAGATCTGACTACTCCTTTAAAGTCTGTATCTGTTTTTGTAGGTTGAAGAGGTGTGACATCTGAGGAACTTGAATCCTGTTGCTTAATTCTGTGTGATCTTTGCAGTTGCCATAATCACACAGCAAAGTTAAAAAAAAAAGTTCAGCCACCATCATCTCAGTCGGCAACCACAAAAAAACTTTATCATTCACGGCAGCCGCTCTCTGTCTCCCTGCCGCTGCTGCCACATTGTAAATGATGGAGGCTGGAGCAGTAGCCACATGCTGTCTTAGAGTAGATTTACAGAGGGGCTCCATGGGACTCATATTATCTTAACTTCCAAAGGTTTTATTCACAAAGTCTTGCACCCTTGACTTTCTTAAAATTACTCAGAATGTGCAGTTTCCCATATTGATGACTCAACCAGGAGACTCCCATCTAAGACTTGAAAGAGCTCCAGTGGCCAGGCACATAACATTGTCTATTCAAATGATTAATTTTATTTCCTGAAACCTGGCAAACTCATATAACCCTACCCACTTCCTTAGGCTATTATCTAAGCTACGCTCCCCATAAATCAAAGACAAACGGCTGCCTGGAGCTTGCTGGATAAAAACGGAGCAGCAAACAGGCACAGCAGTGAACAGAAACATTTTAAGCTGCAACAGCTCTTCTCAAACAAGTCCTGCAAACGTTGAGTGCTGCCTGTCACCCAACTACTCATCAACTGACCTGTTAACTTAAAATGAGCCTTTTTATCTTGTACTGTGACATTGATTCATTCACTGTGTGGCATCATAGAAATATGAAGGCTGTTTTCTGTTTTGGCATGTTGATTTGTGGTTTTGAAATGAAGAAACCCTACATAATGAATCCAATACATTATTAAACACTCCATCTACTACAGGATGCCGGGACACATTTCTGACAAATGCAGGAATCTTACATCAAAAAGAAGTGGCACAAGCACACTGGTGCATACACGTAGGAATACATGATCTAAAAATATAAATCTCTGCCATTGCTCTCCTACATATTGTTTATTATTGAGCTTCTGACACCTTTAGTTTCTGAAACCATTAATGATGGATGACAGTTAGAGTTGGAGCATGAAAACAACATTTTTCGGACGTAACTGAGTGATGCACAAAGGCCTTCAATCAATTATAAACAGTTATATCACAGTTTGTGATTGTGCTGTGATGCAACAGATCTTTATGACTGACGACTAAACTACACGGTGTAATAACCATGTGCTTGTGCTAAACTGTGAACAGGATACACATGATACTGACTGGCATCGTGGATGACGCCTTACTAAGTCCCTCGGGAGTCCATTTGAGTTGGGTGATGCTCATTTATGTAAGTCAGCGTGTTATTGATATGGCGATATAGATGACAAGGTCCCATCTCGGGTTTGTTGTTTTTTATGTAAAACCCATAATTTATATAACCGTGTGTACAATATGACACGTAACAGACACCTCAGAAGTCACTCAGATTCTGGATTGTGTAACTGTCATGTTCCCAGAGCCTGTCTTTGTTTGTAATGTCTCCTGAGAGTGTCTGTGTCTGTATATTGTGTAACTGCCACATGTCCCGAGGCCTCCGCCTGTGAAAGAACCATTTCTATTTTTACCACTTTCTCCACAAACCCAAAAGGCATCATGTAACAAAGAAAGGAAATATTATGTGTTTGGATGGATACCCAGGAGTGGATTTAGTTTCAACGCATTTCATTGAATAAATATTTAAATTTGTTAATTAGCTTTTTGTGTATTTATTTGCATGTATTTCTTGGGGGAGGAACAGTGACAAATTAACAAAAATTTGCTTTTTGATAGGTCAGTGCAAAGTGAATGATAAACATTAAGTGCTTAATTGACCTAAGAATTAAAAAAATGGGAAGATTAAATGTTCCACCTTTGCAAAAACAGTTGAATGAATTGAATGTGTATAATTAAGCACTGCAATTAAGTAAATTATCATGTCTTAAATGTCTGCAATAAATGTGTTACTGAACTATATTCCTAGTTTCTAGAATTTAATAGTTTAAAGCGTGTGTGTGTCTAAATGTCTAAATGTTTATTCTTTTTGTTTTCAAGCTTCCTTCAATGATACCATATTCTTTATTTCAGGGAGGTACTAAAATGTGACAGAAAAACTGCACTATTTAGTAGCAATATTTACAACCACAGTCCTGCATGACATCAAGATAATGTGTGAGTGTGAATTGCTGAGGAGCACACGTGCAAAATTAAGTTTTCAGAAGAAATGTTGAAACTGTCATCATGAGGCTATCAAAATGAATCTTTAGGCTCCAGTGAATCTTGTAGATTTCCATTCAGTAGATGGTGCCTGCACATGTGACAGTGTTACATGATAAAGACTGAGACTGTGTGTGTGTGTTTTTGGTCTCTGGCTGGGTAACCACAGGGCAGGTGAAGTAATGCATCTCAGTGAACCCACGCAGGATGGCGTGTCTGCCAGAGCCAGCTGCTATAGAGGTGTCGAAAACTTCTCTCTGCTCATTTTTACTCCGTCCCTGCCCTCCAGCTTTTCTACATCTCTGTTTACCTCCTTCAAGGTAAACAGTTTCAATTTCCAGTCTCCATCAGAGAGAGAGAGATAAATCCCTCTTTCACAATGAGCATTTCACAGTGGACGCTTGTCCCAAATGTTTAGACAGTATTTGTTCTGTTTTAACCAAAATAAAATTAAATACATTAAAAAATATCTTAAAATCTTTTCATGAATAATGACCAAAAAAGTAAAACCATTGCTTGTGAAGGCAGTGCAGGTGCTGTTGTAAGCTGCATTTGTTGTAACTAGTTATAACTGATCTTAAATTGTGTCTGAACAATCTTAATCTGCTTAGTAACTAATGACTCTGGCTGTTAAACTACGTCAAGTCAAGCAAACGAGTAAAATGTATCAATATACACATGTATGTTCATGTATGGCACTTTTTGTTCCTCGGAGTATAGCTGATTTCTGTCTCAAAGAAAGGAACTGAGCACTTATGATGAGGTTCATGTATTAGGACACATAAACAAACATCATATTTCTGATCCTCCTGTCCCTCCTTTTTGACCTCCATCTTCACATTCTCCACGCACTCTGAGCCTGAGGCTAAAGGGTGAACCTGCTGAACTACCCAGCTAAATAACAGCTGTGACGACGTGTTCCCTCGAACTGTCTCTTTCCATCTGTCAGTCTGAGGTTTTCACACTCTAGATGCCCCCAGACACACCTAATATCTCTACAATGTAAAACACCCTCATACAAGAGCAGCTCTCATGGTTCACCTGCAGGACAGGGGAGCCGTGAACTTCTGCTCCTGGGTCGATCAGTCAAGAAGGGGGAAAATCAGGGCACCAAAACGAACATGTACCTCCACTTAACCTGTGAGTGTTTGAATGACTAGGCAAACAAAGGCTGGAGGTAACACCCACAGCTTATATGAAGTGTATCTGCAGTCATTACTCAGGCCTATCTGCTGCTGTTAACATAAGAGGGCTGACTTAAGCTGTTGTTAGTGGGAGAATGTGCGTGTTTTCACGCATTATATCACTGAATCCAGTCACGAAAGGATTGTTTGCGCAGATAAACAGCCTTCGTATTTGATATCTCACTCTCAGAGGTCCAGACAGCACCTGAACACATGCAGCTAACCCGTACGAGACACATAAATACCTGCTGGTTTTTGGAAATGAGTGACAAGCTACATGCCACTCAAAAACCTGCCTTTCATTGTGAGAGGTAATAAAGCCGTGCATATGCAGAGCAGGGATGTCTAGAACCCTTATTGTGTTTGCCATACAGATGCATTCAAAGCAGCGAGTCGCTGAAGAACAGGCCTGCTGTAGATTAGACGCTGTTACAGCGACCCTTGCGGCTAATCCTTGCGCGCACGCCACCAGGAATGTTCCACTCCCAAGACGCAGGCTTGGATTAAAGCTGGGAGTTATCGACATGTGCAGCACACACACAAAGAGAGCGCCATTAACATAGAGAACGACACAAGCTGCTCTCCATTGTGCGGGGCAGATGAAGCTGAGCCCCACACTTTTGCATAAACAGAAGTCACCGGTGGAAGGAGCAGCGAGAGGGGAAACAGACAACAGCGATGACAAGCGCTGAAATTTGTTCTCAAACTCCAAACCCCTGCACACTGCCGAGCCACATTAAAATGACAAAGGCTGCAAACTTGCTCTTTGTGTTGTTGCTGTGATGCACCCTCGTAAACTCGGAAAAACACCCTTTCAGATTTTCAATATGGTTTTTCCAATTTCCCCATGGGGATCATTAAAGTTTCATCCTTCTTATAATGACTGAATGCATTGTTGTGCTCCAACAACAAAAACTAATATTTACGGCTGTGTACACTCCAAATGTGCTAAACATGAGACGCTTCTTGTTGATATTAAGTTGGAGGTCTGTCTCTATTTATGTCCTGATGGTGGCTGAGAATCAATAAGATTTAAAGAGTTGATTCACCCACAGAAAAAAAATCACTTTGTGTTATCTAACCATATCAATAGTTTTAGTTCTCTTTATCCACTTTTTAAGATATCTGTCACTGTCACAGGATTTAGAAAAAAAAACTTCAATATAATAAAGTGTAATAACATTTTTGTATTCACAGAATAAAAAAATTGCATTTCAAAATTCAAGAGCAGCATCTCTTTGTAGAAACGGTCTCCAGTTCACACAGGAACACGTCACTTTTCCTCCATCCTCCGACCGTACAGTAGCCTCGGCTCTCTGCGTCCAGTCAAACTGCAGCACCAGGCTAACAGATGGACAGTACGTTATGAGAGTGGGCAACCACTCTAGCCAATTAATCAGCCGCCCATGTTTGTGTGAATCTCCCGGGGCTCCGAAAACTTCCAGAGTTTGGTGACTCATAAAGTTTGGCTGCAGCTGGATGCTTACAATGTGTTTTCTTCTTCTGCTCAGGCATTCATATTCAATATCTCGCCAGGCATTGTGAAACCTGGGAGTATCCCAGCTTCATTAATCCACCTCCCAGACAGCAGCGTGGAAAGACAAATGTTTGAAACACTTGTGTTAGTCAACTAACTGACTAAAGTACCTGATTGACTCATTGTTTTGAGGAGAATCATAACAGCCTGACGGGAGGTTAAAGAAAAGCTTGAGGTCACTGAAATGCCAGCACAGCACCCAGAAACTTGACCATAATCCCTGTCAACAAATAGCATCACAAAAATTGGCAATCTCAAGATGATCAACTGCAATTCAAGAGATTTTCTGCTGCATAATTAAAAGTTGCCACAGGACTTGTGTTTTGTCTTTAGCAGTATTAAATGATCCATTGATTCAGTAAAACTTCTCAGGTCTTTTGATGGGGATTTAAATGTGAAGGGAGTAAAAACATTCTTAACAGGACAGTGGTGCTTGGAAAAGGCTGTATGGAAATACAGCGCTGCTGGCATAAGTAAACTAGTAAACTGTAGAGGCTCCACATGTGGATAGCAGAGGCCCTGAGTCCCAGGAATCAAACTAAGGTGCCCAATGTGTGCTATGGAAAATAGGTCAATAAAGGAATAAAGAATCACTGTGCTTGTGTCATGTTTCCTTCCAATGGAAAATGTAAATTTATTCAGTCAAAAATAAAATTAGTTTCCCTAAATCACACACACACACACACACACAAACACACACACAATGTGGTACCTTTATTGGATTTTTCTGATGCCTTCAGTTGGATCTTGTAGTCATCATCAACTACGGCTATTTTGTTTTCAAACAAGAATTTCCAAGCTCACACTGAATTCAGTGGTTATGAGCAAAAACCCATGTTTTTGATTTGTCGCATGGGTTGTGTTAAACCAGTCAGTGAGATTCATACTGTGAACTCCACCCTGATATTTCCTCAGTCATTACAACAAAAACTGCATAGAAATGTGAGTTCCAAGAAAACATGTACAGAAAAAAACACCATATAAACATAATTTACTGTTATTAAAACTGTAATTTGTACGGGTATTGAGCCTTTAACAGAAACATAACAGAAACAGTGGTCCAGCTGTACTTCACACCCCATGAAATAAACCTCATGTACTTGAATCATCCTCCAAATGTTTGTCTTGCTGCTGTTGCCAATCCCAAGCAACACAGGTTGTGAATGAATTTTGCAACCATATCCTGTTGCTCAAGTTGTTTTGTTTACATTTTTGTGATGTTGCATAATAACTCAGTTTTCTTGCAATTCCTTGCCAGGCGACACACACTCTAAGTGTGCCAGTTTTGTAACTGTTAGAGTGGATATGATTTGAGCTGTCACCTAGCAACCTCACTGATGTGAACATTAAGACGAGTGCTGCTATCAGATGAATTCCTAGTTATTTAGTTATTAATAAATGACAGAAATTTGATTGATGAGTGACATATGAAACAGCACTTTCCATCAGTTAATCACACAGTAGTGAACTTCAGCTCAGGTGATTCACATCTGAGTACAATTTGGGTTAGACCTCAACCACACCCTGATTAACGAAGTCTGTTTAAGTTGCTTTAACTTAATCATTAGCTAACCTTTTACTGTTACAAAACAGGTGACTATGTCGTGTCCAGTTTCACCTGTTATCAGCACACAATCCAATTTGTGGTTTTAAAATGAATGTTTGCCCACCAAACACCTAATCTCTGTTTAAGGGTTTGTCTTTATTAGGATTTGGGAGTAATAGCTGTAAATGTCTAACGTGACTTTACCAGTTTTAGTATTCCACCAGAGTCCAGATTTGTTTTTTTTTTAAGTATTTTTAAGCATTAACATGCTTCAGTCTCAATACAGATGTGTTTCCTGGCATACTGACATTTTGTACAAAAAAAAAAAAAAAAAGTTGTACAGTAAATATTCTCAGTTTAAGTCTACTGCCATAGCTACTTTGAACTTTGGACATTTTGGTGCATCTAAAGCTCACAGTTAGAAGGAAAATCAAATTTAAGTCAAAACCAACATGGCCAAAAAAAAAAAAGTTTTACAAAACATTTACCATTTACATTTACATTACATTTACCATTTGTCAAATCACGTAAGAAATTATGTAACATTTCAATCCACTAATCATGAACTGGGTTTTTGTGCATTGTTGAACTTTCGGTTGTGCAGACTGTTGTCGTAAAATAATATCACACATTTTGATAAAGTTGTGAACTTTGTCATGTGGGCAACAGGCTAATTTCTTTATAGACATGCCATTAAAACCATTTATCATTCATAATCGATAATGTTGACACATATTGTGACATCACAGTCTATACATGGTTTATTGGTCTGTTCTTCGTCTTTGTCTACAAACAAAAGTTATGTCATTTACAGTAAAACTTGGAAAAATGCAAAAATGTATGCTGCTGACTCTTCAAGTAATTTATTTGAAATAAAGATACAGCATAAGCAGTGAAGTTCAACATAAATCCATCGCGGCTTCACTACTAGCTTATCAGACTCGGTAGCTGCGTGTGTGTGTCGTGGCTTTACGGTGTCAATCCTCTGCTGCCTAGTTCCCTTTATGGATCGGTTAACAAGCACAGGGCAGCTCTTGGCCTTGTGAAAGCCCTATCAGTGTTAACAAAGAACCAGATGACATGTGGGCTCGAGCCAACACAGTGGCAACACACCCGCTAAGGGGAAGAATTGCTCAATCGGCCGATAACGCAGCCCACACTATCTCCAGCTGATTGCTTTATAGCTGTGTAATCCCGGGACAGTTTGTTTTAGAGCTAAGGTGATCAAATATGGCCGAATGTCACTGCAGCTATCCGTGTTTATTTGATCAATTTTACAAGAGCGTGAATTCTCATTGTGTATTGATCTTGTTATCTGTGCAAATAGAAATGATGGTAAAAGTTAATGGATAATAGTCACTGTAACAATATTGTCTGTGCTATATCTGAAAGGATATTCCCATTCAGACAGTGATAGAGGACTCCAGCACCAGTCTGCAGCGTTCAGCACAAGCACAAGTTGATCACACTTCATTGATGAGTCACAGAAAACTTCCAGGATTCACTCTACACTCGCCTATAGAAAGCACAAGCTGTGATATGGCAGTTTATGTAATAGGCCACATCCTGGTCTGGATTGTATTGCTGTGTGAAGTGGGTCATGTCTGCCAGTGTGACACAAACCCAGCAAACGCTGTCCCCAGAGAGTTACACTGCCTATTATCTGGAGCTCAGGGAGGAAATCCAAGCATAGCTCGAAAGTGAGCTTCAGTGAATGCTGCTGCGACAGAAAGGGTGTCCGTAAACGCATCATGTGTAATGTTCTTTGTAGCTACCAGCTGGATTCAGATGTTCAGTGAGGACACACGTTTAAAGTTAAGAAATGGCTCAGCTAGAAAAAATACACTGTGTAAAGAGGATGAACATCAGAAGTGCTGCCTCATCAAAAGAAATCAAGCATGAAGACAGGAAGTAAATGAAGCATCATGATTTGTGAATTAACTTCCAAGTGCTTCAGTTTTATTTTTATTATTTCATAATAAGTCATACAGTCATTCAATAAGTCATTTATTAGTCATGCAGTTATGGATGAGTTAAGTCAAATTATGCTCACAATAAGAAATTTTATATCTCATCATTTGGGTTTTATTGTAGTTTTTGTTAAATGTGATTTAATACTTCCTAAGATTCCTATGAAACAGAGTTACTTTGACTCTTCCCTCTGACCAAGTCATACTGTGTATTAGTACGCAAATTTTTGTTTTGTCAGTTGGTTCATTTGTCACAACAGTTACAGCTGCCAGTTAGTAAAGTAACAACTAATGAAGTGATCCATAAATTTTCCTTTGGTAAACACTTTAACCAGGCTACAGTTTGAAAGACTATCACTCCAGTCTTCTTGTTTTGCCTCTGACTGACACAGAAGAAATACCCCGACCACTCAAGAGGTTCCTGCTTTCCAAAAGCAAACCTGACATGGCAAAAACTGAACCCACTGCAGTGCTTTTTGTGTGCCTCTTCTTTTCCTCTGGGACCTACAGTAACGAGCCACACAGTGTGGGACGATGTGCCAAATGGGTGGCCTGGGGCAAGGAACACCAAGAAACCATCAAGTTTGGTGGTTTGCGCACAAGCAGGGGGAGCGATTGGTTTGGTTTACATTGAAATTAAGGCAGAGAAATGAGAAACTTCTGTTTACATTTTAGGTGGACTGTTCTCTGTATTTCCATCCACACCCAGGGAAAGGCTAAGTCAAGGAGTTATGAAAAATGCATCTTGTAATTGAACATGTGAAATGTGAAACAGAGCTTTGCCCTGCTTTAGTTTACAACTCAAAATGCAGGCATTATAGATTTGCTCAGGGGTATTATGGCATTCAGTCGCCAGCGCATGTGGACTCTAAAAGGTTTTCTGTAAGGTAACATATACAGTATATACATTAAATAAGCATACATACGGTACTGAAACATACTGTACTACCATAGTTACCATTATAACACAACAGCAATGCTTAATGGGAAATAGAGGTCAAGAAAGTCTTTGTTTACATCACGAAAAAGAATGAAAGATTTTAGTACTTAATTACTACGTCACTGTGTTTTAAAGTTTTATCTCTTCTCTTTGTCAAAGCTACTGTCAGGGGTTGACTGACGCTAAAACCTAAACCTCAGAGATAGTCAGGGACAGGACTGTGGGAAATCCAGAGAATCAAGACGACTGATAAACATCACATGGACTAATTACGTGATTTGGAGGTCAAAAGATGTCAAATGACCGGGTTAAAATGTCCGCTGAAACTAACTAACCCAACTTAACTGGTTTCAACCAAAACGTCTACAGTTGGTGTCTTTTAACCTCCAAATCTCCAGATCAGAGTTCAGCAGGAAGTGATGTGAGAGTTTGCCTGAGCCAGTGTTTATTTTTGGCAACAAGCTCAGATTTAATGACCACCTTAAGCGTGCTTTGAGTGATGAGTTGACAGCACATAGTCACACAGACCACATGAAACAAAGACATAAATGCCCATTGTCTGGGAATATAACTAAAGGTGTGACTCGGTGTCCGTGTCAAAATGACCACAGGGTGTTATGGCAGCGACTATTATGCAATGACAAGGTAGACCAATGAGGGGCGAGGATCTCACCGTCTAGAAACTGTAGACCCTGTCATCTAATCACCAACAACAGAACAAGGACAAAGAGAAGTGTTTGGGCTCATGTAATCTGCTGCTGAAGACGTTTTCTGTACACGTCAGTGTGGTGGTGAAACTGCCCCCCCTGAGGATTTCGCTGTCAGTCATGTGCTCGGCTACAGTGTGAAAAGCAGGTCAAGTGAAATGTGAGGGGGGTCATGTCAAGTATTTCTCACCATGTAAGCTTTTTGTCAGCGTGTTCATAGAGTACCGTTGAGGCAGCCATTGATTTGTTTCATGTCTGCTAACAAGGGACACAAACCTTGAGCGAAAACCTGGTAATTCATCCAAGTGAGCATCATGTTTTACTTTTATTTTTGTCAAAATAACCATCATACGCCTTTGGGCATCTGTACATTTAGGTGAAATATTTCAGCTTTACATTGTACATTTCAAAATTCAGATTTTAACACTTAAAATTCACAGTGTCTTCATATGTTCAGATTATTTTAGACTTTAACTCATAAATTTACTCTTTGATAAGTTTGTTAAAACTAAATTTCAACAATAAATCAAGATGAATGACAGACAAATCTATTACAGCCAAAGTCATGAAATCAATGGATAGCAACCACCCTTTCTAGAGTGAAAAAAACAAAAAAAAAACACTGCATGTTCACTTGCTCAGTGTAAGATAGATGGTTTGCAGGAAACAGGCTTAAACATGCAAAAACTTATAGTCAAACTATCGTCATTGAAATATCTCAATTTACATACAAAATAAAGTGCACAGTTTACTAATTATGTTTCTCTTACTATCATGAATAATAATGAGATCAAAGACAACGTCCATCAGTTAGCATATGAAAAAAAGGTTTGCACAGCATTGTGTCACCGTGGTGACATTATAATTCTCTCATCTCAGCCAAAAAATGTATTTTGAATAAGGTTCACATATAGTGGCATGCTGCAACAACTCATTAATCAATCACAGTCATCATGTGTATTATTTACTCTGGTTTGAGTGACATTTATCATAAACTACAGTGGTCAGTAAGTATTAGCATTTCTCTAAAAAAAACCCACATATGTGAGCCATGTTTAAAGACAAGTCAGAAATATCTAATGAGAAATGTGCATTATTGGTGGTATTTTGGTCTTAATATACAGAATTATGCCTGCTTTACTCTGTAAAGTACATTTTTCCCTTCTAAAGTAGCTGCGTTCATTGTATTTTGAAGCATCTTGTTGCTTACCTTATATGTCTCACAACAACAGTTTTCCAGTGCTTTAAAACACCAAGTTCACAGTGTTAACAAGGGCAGTGTGTGCTAAATAGATCCACTTGACTTTATAGGTGGCCCTACTTGATGTACAACATCATGGCGGCAAAATAAACAGCTGTTTCATTTCTCAGAATGCTGCTGCTTGAGCCAGAAATGAGTCTGAATGAGAAGTCATGGGGCTTTCCTGGGAAACAGTGACACACAAACATGCAGCGCTGCAGGCATGCGTGTACGTGCACCCGCATGACGGTGTCAAACTCTATCAAGGTGTTGAGTGTACATCCAAAGATGGCACGCAAGTTTATTTATATATATCATTTGTCTACCTCTCTGTAATTTCTTTGTGTTGTACGTGGTTGCATATGTGTGCGTATGTGTGTATTTATGCGTGTGTGAAAACTCAGGTATGCTCCGCCACCTCTAATTAACTCGGTGGAGATGTGTATGACTCAGCAGCAGTTGACAACATAATCACCCTGTGGCTCACCTGTTTATTTGCGCAAACTCACACTCACGCACACAAACGCCATAGCTGCTAAAGACACTCACTCACACACACACACACACACGCTCACACACATGTTTAGTCGTGGGCCGGCGAACCCTTTGTGAACTCCTGGGAGAGTTCTCGCTCTGCATCAGGGAGAAACTCTGAGTCTTCCATGGCAAATAAACGCAACTATAAAACACAGGCATGCCATAACCCATCACCAAATGCCAGCCGAGGTGCATTCTTGCCAATGTGAGTGTGTGCTTGTGTGTTTGTCTGTCTGTCTGATGTAACCTGGCAGCTCAGGTGCAAACAGAGGGCAACATGCCGTTTAGAGGTGGCAACCTGTAGCCACAGGGAAGCAGCAAAATTAACGTTCAGGGAAATTAAGCAGCAGTAATTTATAATGAGTGAAACAAAACATAAACAGACACAAACAAACACCTTGGTTTCATAAAGGAGGAGGCTCCTTTTCATTTCTGTGCATGTCGACTTTTATTGCACATGACAATGACTTTCTGCAGCTGTAGTAGGTGAGTTAAGAGCTTCAAAGAACATTCAGTTTTCTTCCATTTTATGACAACCTGAGACTTATTTCAGTCAATTGGCCGTTGTTTCTTTAGTCATGATGACAGGTTACTCACCTGAGAGGGTTGGAGTCATTATAAGCAGCTTAAGTGGTCCATTAGTGAAAGAAACAAGAGAAACTGGACATTAATGACAAAATGTGTTTGAAAGCATCAGGACAGGTCATAAACTGATCCCTTTTAGACAAGATCTCTCTTTTAGGAAATGATGTAGTTTGGGGTCCTAAATTTAGGACCAGGTTAGACCTCTTGTCAAAAGAGAAAATTATAATCACACCGTGAAATCCTGTACACTCACTGCTATGTAACTGTGATTGTACCACTGAAACTGAAAGTAGCTCAGCACCCTCAAAACCCTGTTTACAAAGGGCAGTTTGTGCATGTGCTCAGTTTTGTTTTCATTTCCAACTAACTGGTTGAATAACAATATCGTTAAAATGAAAACTAGTTTTAAACCTGTCTGACCACTCGTACTGCCTGTCCTAATGGACATGGTGTCACAACAGGAGTCACATTCATATCAGGTGATTCTGCTGAATGACTTGTGTCCAAGCCCAGCGTTCACATGTCGTACAGTACACACACTGCCAGGCAAAAGTTTGGACACACCCTCTCATTTAATGATTTTTCTTTGTGCTTTTTTAAAATTATTTTCTACACTGTAGATTGATGCTGATGATATCAAAACTATGAGAGCCCACATATGGAATTAAACAGTAAAGAAAAAAAGTGCCAGATGATTGCAACAAGCCAGAATATGTTTTATATTTAAGATTCTTCAAAGTAGCCTCCTCTTGATTTGATGACAGCTTTGCACACTCTTGGCTTTCTCTCAAACAGCTTCATGAGGTGGTCACCTGGAATGGTTTTTAGTTAACATGTGAGTCTTTCCAAGGGTTCATTTGTGGAATTTCTTGCCTTCTTAATGTGTTTGAGACTGTTAAATAAAAGGGTGGCTACTCTGAAAAATCTCAAATATAAAACACATTCTGGTTTGTTTAACACTTTTTCTTTGCTATATAATTACATTTATGTTGTTTTGTAGTTTTCCAAATTTTTGAGTAGTAGTGTACAGCCTTAGACGTAATACCGATCCGGCCTTATGTATGTGGCATGAACAATGGTTAGAATCTTTACATCTGCTACCAACTCACCATCCCCTTTTTGTGTTGTTTTTATATCCTTACTTTGAACATTAATGTACATATGTGCAGTATACAGTTACCTCTATATGTACTTTAATGAGCATATGTTATTTATTATTTCGTATTTCTTTTTTTACATTTCTTTCTATGTTTGTAACTGAAACAAAGAACAAACTGAATTCAGTTTCACATATTGGCACATTTTCTAAAATCATGACTAAAGATCAGTTATTATCCAGGTCCAGCCTAATACTGTGCCTCTGCAAGGCAGCTGCTTACGGCTACTGTGTATCTGCTTCCTCCCCCTACATCTGTCCTGCATTTCCACTGCATCACTACAACTGTGACGATCAGCCGTATTAAACAGTTAGGTGATTAAAATGTGATGGCTTTGATTTTGAGGTCTAGTTGTTTTGATTTGCAGTAATACATTTGGGGTTTTTTTATGGAGCAGGAACTATGGTGTAGAAAGTACAATTTGACCCAGATTCCTCCGGTCAAAATGAGGTTAAAGTACTTGAATATGTTTTTCGGGAAAGTTCAAAAGGTCTTTCAATTTCTCCTGCACTGGCAATCTGTTGTTTGACAAGCAGGAATAACACACACGAACACTGACATAACAACAGGCAGGTGAAACAGACTGAAATGTTCCAAACGCAGTTCATGTCCTCCGCTGGCATGCTGTAACAATCTCAGCCTCGTCAGACTTTACCCTGACCTTTGAAAAATAACAAGTCAACATGTGCCAGGAAGCACCATCACCTCTGCCAAGCTCCGGTGAAAGTTGTGAATTAAAAGAGATGCAGGTGGTGGCGCAAAAGATCTTAAGAGCTGAGTGTGGAGATGTTGGGGGAGAGGCAGCTAAAAAAGTTTGTTTTAAATTCTTCCTGTTAAAATCTTCCACTAATCCCATCAAAAGACAAAAAGAAAGCTCTGGTATAATCTGCTGATAAATGATCAGGACTTGTTTACCAAAAAGTTGATTAGTGTATGAAGTACTGCTAAGTAAAAAAAGAGAGAAAAAGAAGATTAACAAATAGAGAGACAACTTCTAAAGTAAAAAGGAGGAGCAGTTCCAGTAAACAAATTCACTTTTCAGCTTGGTTGAAAAGTGAGAAGTTTCTTAGATGCCAGTGTTCCATTTCAGCAAAATCTAAATTGCAGCATGTACAGTAGCAGGTCCTAACTACATGTTGTAACATGTTTAAACCTGATTAAATAATCATTTCTGCATAAAATGAAACATGGAGTTAAATAAGGAAGTGTTGTTTTTATGCTAAATAACAACTCATCATGCCGATCACGTGTAAGCATCAACAGTTAGTCGAGTTCGTGACTCAAATAAGCTCAACACAAACTCACAGTGGTAATGTGTAACCTGCTTTGCACAGGTGCGCTGTACAAACATCACAGTGGTTTAATCCTCCTACACGCTGTGTGACGGGGAGATGGAGGGAGAGATTTCTGAAGATAAATGAACGGACAATCTAGAGCACAGGCGCTTATCGGATACAATCAGATGGAAGCAGTGTGTAATAGTCTAATGAATCGAACTAAATCAAATTAACCGCAAGGCTCCAGCAGATCAGCCCTTGCAACAATGAAACCTGTTTGTTTAAGTGTAATATGGGAGGTGATAACTCCGGGGCTGCTGCCTTGGAAACAAAATAATTTAACCTCTGCGTTGTGCAACACCACGTGTCCGCATCAGGATCCATGATTCAAACTGAGGCATCACCTATGCCAAAATCATCAAACAGTTTTATGACTAAAAGGGGAGCTGCGATGAGGAGAGAACCTGAGAAACTCTGCATCTTGTACAAATACACCTGGAACACGCCCAGTATACATGGCAACTGGGCCCAACAACCACTTAAAACGCAACCACAGAAAAGAGGTGTTTGCAAGCCGCCGGGATTCACTGCACCCCGGTCAAGTCTGTCGACAATAACCGAACAGCAAAACATGAACCCACAATGTTAGTCTGTTTGATGTTCCCTCGCTCTTTTTTCCCCCTTCTTTTTTTAATCTTTCCTTCAATAGAGGGGAGTCTGAAAGGCAGAGTAGAGATGTTTAAGAACACGGTTTGCGGCGGTAAAACCCACGGATAACAATAAGCGTTTTACACTGAGCAGGAATTCAAAGAACTTGAGGAGAGAAACACAGAGACAATACTTGGCTGTGAAAGAGTGACGATCACTCTAACATGCTAAATCTCTGCCTTTGTGCCCCGAAGCTTTGATCCCAAACTTCCAGCGAGCCCCTTGTTGAGTCTGTTTGCTCTTATTTGGATATATTAAGACTTTCCATTATGTGCAGACTTCAGAAACAGCCTGTGGTATTTGCTCAAAGATTAGTTTACTTAAAAGCCCAAAAAAAGGTCCTGAAATCAGAGGGGAAAACCTTCCATTGACAGAGATGAGAGGTAATCTGCGCACAGTTGAGTCATTTCGAGGCTCTCATACTGTGTGTATACAGATTGTGTGTGTGTATGTTGTGTGTTTCCCAGTGTCTTTCGCTGTTAGATAAATATGTATTGAAAGTGTGGGGCTTAGAAGAACAAGCAACAGGAGCGTAAACTTCTTTCATACTCTAAGTTAAAACACTGTTTACTGAGACACACAGAGGTTAGAGCCAAACAACCTCTGAGGAGCTGACACAGACCTGTCAGGCTTTGTGTGTGTGTGTGTGTGTGTGTGTGTGTGCGTCTGCACGGGGCGTGTGTGTACTTTTAAGGACATGTATCTGAGGGCTTGTTTGGGTGATTTGTGTGTTGTGTTCATTTGTGTGTAAATGCTGCCTGCCGCTGATGCCGTTCATCCAGCAGCAAAGGTTCATTTGGGTCACCGTGGTTCCCTGAGGAACCTGACTGTGCCGGCAGCTGGTCAAGCGAACACACACACTGCTGACCTTTGACCTTTACCCTTGTCACGTGAGTGACCCCACCACATGACTGACTACTGCCTGGGAGTTATCTGAGGCACCTATAAGCTTCAACGATGTCAACAGATAACCCCAGAAATATATTTTGGATTATTCTGCTTACAGTAAAGTAGAACTGTGACTTTCAGTGATATTCACTAAAACTGTCACTATGACCTGACCTGAGACTGATATTCTGAGATAAAAATCAGGCTCTTCTAGTTCCACCTGCTGCCTCTAAGGCTATTTGATGAGAAACCATTACGCCTTGATCAAAACAACCAATCGGAGCCAATCAGGAGTACGTGATGGTGTCAGTCCCTTCTGCACAGGCTGTGGGCAACAGCTTGTGCAAAAAGCAAATAAACTGAAGGAAAGCAACAGAGAAAAGCCAGTAAAAAGTTAAAATAAGAAAATAGAATTAGCTCAAGTGACGCTGTGGAGAAGAGCTTTGAAGGCGACCTAGAACACATCAGAGAGAGATGAGAAGGGACCTGAAAGTTGGACTTGTCAAAAATGACTTATTTCCAAGGCAAATGTTCAGTGGTTCAGTGTAGGAAGTAATGAGGGAAAAGTTAAAGCATGTAGGTAAATGAACTTGTAACTTTGAATCCGACTGACTCGTGTTGACTCATCTCAGGCAAGCATTTTATTTTTCTAAACTTTGAGCTTCACTAGTCAGTGTTCTTCGCAACAGTGATGGATTATTGAATTAAATATATGGGGTGGTTCATGGTGACCTACATGAATATTAGTATGAATTATAGTAACAACAGACAACAGAGCATTTTGTCCTCTCCTTTCTCTTCTTTTTTATTTTAAGTTCTTTCAAAAGCATCACCGGCAGCTATTTTCAGTAATTAATACACTGTTTAGTACCTATCTACCATAAAGTGGCTAGCAAAGTTAAAGACTAACTGGTCAAAAAAGTTATCACTGGCCACATTGTCCATGGCCAGTCTGGAATTTTTAAAGCCTCTCTGATCTCTGTCGAAAAGTCATGTGATCCCGAAGAAACCGAGTCAACACTTTGACATACATCTTAATGTCTGCATTTTGAAGAGAGAGGATCCTGTAAGTAGCAAGCTCTGTGTCTGTTTTAAGGAGCAAGAATACTAAAGTTGTTAACGTCTCACAACAATGATCTCCACAGCTTCTTGAAGACTGCGTCATATCTACAAGCAGAGGGGCTGAGAAAGCGCCACAGGGCATTTAGTTTTTCACATTCACTGTTGGAGGGACCGTCTGTTCAGACACTGTTAAAAAAATCTCTGAGCTGTACAGTTCCGTGTACAAAGAGGCGTTCATGTACCTGGGATCAGTTAGAACAATGCCATCTTTAGATTTGATGCTAAAAATATCTGGGAAATGTCCATTGGTCCACAGCCTGGGGGCCAACAGGTGGCAAGGTCTGGTGGAGTGGAAATAATAAGTCTGCCTGGTTCTGCGCATGAGAAAAATGTACGACGCCTGAGAAGAGAAACACAATTGCTGTACGTCTGAACTACGTCGAGAGCAGCATACTTTTGTTTGAGTGACTCTAATCTAGATCAGCACTATGTTTTGGAAGGTTGTGACACACGTTCACATAAGCTCAGACATACACAGGCACAAATGAAATTCTCAAAGTAGACGAAGCATGAGTCATCTGTGTGGTATGAAAATCATTATGAAAGAGAGGACAGGTGATGGGAGTGTGTTGTGCAGTGAAGTCTGTGTAAAAGACCAACATGTCTGTGTGCATTTGAGCAGGTAATTGAGTAACGTGGCTTCATGAGGGTGAATATTTGGGTTGATGGCTTGTGTATGGACACATACACACATACCACAGTTACACTCACCTGTGCAATTAACCCCCCTCCCATCCAAGGCTCTTTGGAAAGAATGTGAGGCAATGAGTGACGTCTCAGAACGTTTCTGTCTCAGGGTCTGACAGATCGTGCACACACAGCCGGCAGGCTGGAGGGCTCAGCTTTCCTAAATAAAAGGCTGCAAGGAAATATTCATTATGTGCTATTACATGCAGTGTGTCCTCTTCATTTGCCTAAAATTGACTCTATGGAAAAAAACAGAATCAAACATACTGAGACAATGAAGAGAGGGTTTACTTATATTTGGTTTTCTCTGTTTTAAAACGAATGCGACTCAACCTGGAATGAAGAAATTTGCTATGGAACAAACTAGTAAAAAATATCCTCTGCAAACAAAAGACTAAGCAACACAACCTTTCAAAAACTATTACATAAACATTTCCAAAAGTAAGTCCATTTTAGCACTAGATGTTAACCGTTTTTGATATGCCCGTAGTTGCAGGTCTCCACCCACTCCTACGGGAAATCTGGCTGTCATCTGCTGTTTATTGCTGGGCAGTTAGCATAAAGTGGCAGGTAACAGGGTGGATGTTTTGTTGTGAGCCGCAAGACCAAAACAATTAACTGAAAGATGCTAAAATGTTACATGGAACAGGCCAACTGCAGAAATGGGTGCATATCTTTGTGGGTTCTCACCAGCAACACATTACATGTTAAAGGGGTCATTTGATCCGTTGTTTATACTTGATAGCATTGAGTAGTGTAGTTTTGATTAGTTCTTCTCATGAATTTAAGCAATAAACAAATGGACCTCTTGAGAAAATGAGTAGCTGTACACAATTTCCTGGCAATCATGGTAAAAACACTATTGTAATCACAATCAACAACCTCAAGGCGGTGTGCTTATATTACAATCATTATTATGTAAATGTAGCACTGAACATTTACCGGAAAAAAATTAATTCATTTTTGTACACAATGTGAGAGATTGTCAGAATGCAGAGATATAAGACCAACATTTTGAATTATGAGTTAAAGAGGACTATATAAACTCAGATTTTTCATCAATAAACAAAACTTTTCGATTGGTCACTGGACAAATGATGTAACTTCTCAGAAATGTCTGGGTTACAGGGCAACGAAGGACTACTTTCTCTAACTCTACCAGCGGTCATAGTCAGGTTCAGAGGTCCTGGTGATACTAATCTCCTGTCATAATTACCACGACAGTAACGTTGCTCTTCTAAATGCTCTCAGACTGACTGTTGACCTCTGACCTGAAGATGTCCTCTGATGACCCCAGACTCATGTGCTCAATAGCTCTGTCACACCCACATCATTATGTCAGTATGGTTGAGACAAGCAAGAGGGGAAAGAGAAAGTTGTAGTTGGGGTGAAAGACAGAAAATACTCGGTTCTTATGTCTTTAAACAGAGTACACTTGAATTTTGTTAGACACAGAGCATTTGAACCCCCTGTTCATTTGTACATCCGCTCTTTGTTATTGTTTTTTAAAAAAATCTTTTTTATAGCTCACCAGATGAGGGTTTTCACGTCTCTTATGGACAGTAAAGCATTTCAGCAAAACATTCCAGTGATGGTCCCTCAGGAGTTTTTTATGCTGTTTTATGGGAACATCAGGTTGGTGAAAAGGCAGTGTGTGCCTAAAATGTTGATTTACGGAAAAAAAAGGCTTCATTAGTGATGTTTGTGCGGCTCTGGTCTCCTTTACCTATGAGCCAGCACTGTGTCCTGCTATTTAAAAGTGACATATTTTGTGGTAAAAGTGAAGAGAAATCTATCTCAACTTGTGCATCTCTCTCTTTAAATTCCGGTTAGGGTGTTGTGTCAACCTTAAAGTCACATTTTATGTGGCGACACACCCTAAGCAGGGTTTGAGCTGCAGGGAGCTGAATGGCCTGAAAGTCAGAGGTCTGATCTCATGTGACTCATAATGCCAAGACTGTAAACACAAACGGTGGTCAAAGAGAGTGAATATTTGTTCAGAAAAACAGCCTACAACTTTAACAGGTGAACATTAAAAGGCACATTTCTTCAAACAAGTTCAGGAAACTGGATGGAGAAAATAACTCAGAGCGCCACAGCAGACACCAGGGCTCACCTCCCATTTTGATCCTGTTGAACACACTGAGTAGTGTTTGGTGGGAAGACAGCACAGGATCATCACCTTGTTGTCTCCAAGATAGAGTTGTCTCTCTTCTAACACCAAGTAGGATAATCCTAAATTACATTTTCCTGCACTTCCTGACAAGTTAACCGATAACTCCTGTAATGTTGCCATGGCAACAGTACAAAGCCGACACCCTGAATTTTGCCACCTATAATGCAGAGTAGTAGTTGCTAAACATTTCAAAACCATGGCAACCATTCACAGTGAGTTTCTCATGTATAACAGGACTGAGGAGGCCAGCTCAGACAGATATGATGGTGAAGATTAAATATGAATTCATGCAAACAGATCATTATGGGTTATATATCTAATTTAATCCATGTTGATATATTATACATTCTGTATGAAGATACAGTTGGTACTTGAAGTATTATAGTACTTGGAGCATGAAAGTGAACTTCTACAAGTGAAAAAGCTCCCAAAACATGGACAGATATGTCAACAGGACGTGTTGATGTTGATTTTTCGCAAGTGTAAGTTCACCAGCTAAACACAGGCTCTGATATGTGCTCAGTATGCGTTCATGTGCACGAGCAGGAGTGTCCATGTGTGCAAAGTGCAAATGAGAAGATAAGGCATCCAGTTGGAGGTTGGGCCAGAGCTCCATCCTGTGATGTAACAGCTAATGACAGTAAATGAGCTGAGGTCTTTGCTCAGGCAGATCAGTGGCTCCCAGAGGAAAAGAGCCCGCGGTTCACTCTAAGTGCTGTGTTGTTATTTCTGAAGTGAATGGAGTTTGTTATCACAGCTTGGCCCCCCTCGCTCCCCCCCTCCGTCACTCCACACAGCGACAGAGCAAAACTCCTGCTGTGTTTCTCATGCTAGACACCACATGCCTGCAAACACACACATATACACACTTCTGTGAAGGGGGGGTGCATGCATGCGTGCACATGTCTGTATATGAAGGCATGTAGAAAAGTAACTAAAGGTAAATGAGATGTGAGGAGCTCATGGCGTGCGACTTGCCTGCTACCGCTATGACTCTGCTTACGGTACATGTTACTTATCTTATCTGCTTATCACGTTGGCAGACAACAAAACACACAGATACACACATGTGCACACACACTCTTTTTTGGTGTGTACCAAAGTAACCAGTATTTTGGCAGGTGTTCCCCAGTTTCCTTAATCAGGGTAAGATAATCTTCCTTTTGAGTACACACACACACACACACACACACACACACACAACACACAACACACACACACACACACACACACTCCCCAGAGGCAAAAGTAATCAAATACATTCTTTTTAAATACTCTGTTCTCTAGTTCAACCAACTTTCTTCTTGTTCTCCATAACGTTAATCATTTAATATTTAACAACTGTAGTTACTTGTGACTTTGCAGATGAAGACTTAATATTCAAAACAGATGAAAAGTATGCGTGCAGTGGTGACATGTCCCTGTGTCAACACATCTGAATAATTCAAAAGTGTGAAAGAGGAAATAAGTATTTTTGCTGTTAATACTTTAAGAGACGGATGTTGGCTGAAGCATGTCCAGCTCTCAGCGCTTGGCTGGCTGTGTAACATGCTCTGCCTTAGAAGAAAACAGTAACATCAACCATCGTAGCAGGTGAGTCTTTGGGTTGTGCGTCAGTTCCCCTTTGCTCTGCAGAGCTGCAGCGTCAGTCAGCGGCACAAAGGAATGTCTGGCTCTGCATACCAGCCCAAGCCTGCATACGTCAGGAGGCTGGAGGAACTGCCGGAGCTGATAGTCATGTGCGTGTGTTTGTGTGTGAGCATGACAACTGTTGTGGGGTATAAGCTCTATTGTCTGGCCAGTGACATCAAACATCAGATTGAACTGTCAAAGGGGAACACACTGTACAGGAGTTCCTAAAGACACAGCAGCAGTGTTGTTGTCCCTCGGTGATCTGAGCTGAATCATGGTTGGCCTCAGTGGCTGAGATCTCAGCTCAGTGTTGACAGAGGGTTTCCCTCCAGAGACAGTAAGGGCTGTTCTTACCAACTTATAAAACCAGTTATTGTAATGTGATCCCTGTGAAGCAAACGAGCGATCAATCACATTCTGAACTATATGAGACACATCCTGACACTTCTCATCTCACTATCAATGTATTTACCAGATTCCTCATTCAATATTGAGGGGAACTCTGTAATGAGTCACTGTGTGATGTGTAAATGTAACCAGATGTAACATTCGTATTTTAAAAGGTTGGACACACTTTGAAAGATCAGGGATGAATCAGGCCAAAGTTCAGGTCATTTGAATTTGGCCTGTAAACAAACAGCACTACTCACCAGTTAGTGCTGCTGTGAGGGATGCGACACCATCGTTTTTATCAGAAAGCAACAGCTGAAACTGATGCTTAACAATACATTATGCTATCATGTGTAGATGGGTCTGTGTCTGCAGATCTTAACTGGCTTCTGAGTAGGGAGGTTTGAGACGGAACCGAGCTGAGCATGTTAGCGTCACACTCAAAGCAAGTACAGAATAAAAGTCCCACATAAATGTCTTCAAATGATAGGAAGCATGTTCAGGGCTTCAGATGTGCTACACAAACATAGTAATTTGTTCTTTGTTCTACATTCAGCCTTAGAGCCTTACTGTTCATTACTAATGGTAAAAGATATCATGGGAGTTGAGTCCAGTTGTACACAGTGCTAACAGTTTTCCTTGTTAGGGCAGATTTTTGCACAAATATAAATTATACTGTACAAGAGTTATACTTGATCTCTCATTTGAACTGAGTCGAAGTTTTGTGTAGTTTTGTGAAGTGTTGTGTTTATCCCTGAAATATCTAAGATTCCCTATGCAGCCAAAATATTCAGCTGGATCAATCGTCAGCTGTACTCTTGAGTGAAAGGCTCAAGGCTTTTTGGCCTTTGGGAAAAATTTAGTGCAAATACCTGCAGAATTAGCACTTGCTCTGCAAGCCCTGATGCAAAGACATGGGGTAGAGCGATGTGGGGTATGCACCTGGCCTAGACTGAGTGTGATCACACCTGGGAGACAGGCTCAGGTGAGTTTGGAGAGAATGTCAATCACAGTCCCGGTCACCCTGCGGCAGTCTGCCAGTTCAAATTTACTGCCTAAGCTCCTGTTCTGAGATCTGTCCTATATAAACATGCAACCACATATTCCACACACTAGTGTGTGTAGTGAGTGTGTGTGTGTTCGCCCACAGACACACAAGCGTGCACAAACACATGCACACAGATTATCTTGGATGTTTATACAGAACATCTGATAAGGCTTATCTGATCCGAGAGCACAGCTCATTAAATCAAGTGTAAGAAATTCTCACGCACCTGTGTGCTGCAAAAAGACTGTTTTTTACTACAGTCCAAAAGTGACTGTAACATATTTGTGTCTTTAAATTACAAATGATTTTGTGAGTATGTTTTTTGTGCTCTTTCAAAAGCACATTCCTTCACCAGGGTTTACAAACTAGAGGGAAACATTGGTCAGTTAAATAAAGTTGAACTGTTTTATGGTGACGAAGGACGATAAGATAATGGTGACATGCTTTGAGGTCTCAGCACATCCTGCTGCACCAGTTAGTTGATCTCATCTGTTTGTTTCCTTGATTAGACCACAGATATTGACAATTTTACATTACAGTGTATTTTTTTGCAAAGTTGTCTGACAGCAAACACCAAACATCAATCACACATTCATTTTCTATTTCCTATATAATAAACACTCCACTGTCCGCAGTATATACAACATGCTGTGGATACAATCCATTTTGTTTCATTATGGGAATTTTGGCATCATCATCTACAAAATTTCACCTTTTGTGTACACTTAAATTGAATAACAGAAAGAATTACAATTATCTAAGCAGCAAAGAGTGAGAGACTTCTGACAGTTAAGTTTTTCACTCCTGCAGAGCACAGGTCAGCCACAATGCTCAATCACCCACTTGGTTTTTCAGCTGTGTAAAAAAGTTAAACGTTGTTGTTTTTCACAGCTGCTGTGGTGATAAATGGTGATAACAGGCGAGTCTATCTTTGATAGATAGTGACTTAACAGACATTTATTTAAATGAAACTCTTCTAAATGATATCTTCAAGTTGCCCCTCCAAGACGGAGACAGAAGGAAAGTAACATATTTAAAGTTCCTGGTTGGTTCTCTGATCAGATCCATGCTGCACTACTGTATGGGTCTGTGGGTACACCTTTATGTGTTGTCGTGTTTACAAAGATGAACAGACTGGATTAGAAATGAGATGTCAAGATTAGATATGCAAGCATGTGTAAAGTATTTAGTCTTTCTACAGATGCACTCTTAAAGAGCACCTAAAAAGCAGCAGCAGTCTTGTTTCAGTTGTTAGTTCAAAAGGTAAAACATGAAAAGCCGAACAAAGAGCACAATCTTCACTTGATGTTTTTGTCATGCAAAACTCCATTTGAAGATCAAAAGAACAAAAATCTAGTTTTTATTCTCTTTGAAGTGCTAAGACCTCTCAGGGAGTTTGATGTACTCTTAAAAGACGTTTTTGCCGAGGCAGGGAACAGCTTCTTTAAGGCTTAGTGGCACTATCTGATTGATTGTTTTGTGGTCTGCGTTGTCATGCTATGCTAAGCAGTGTGCTGTACTTGCTTGGTTCAGTCAGATCACATCTATGGCCCCGCCTCTGTGACGTCACACACCTCGCTGAGCGTGCCAACACTCTGACCTGACAGAAAATGCCCGCATATGTTGGCACGTTATTGTCGCATGCATGAGGATCTGGCTACAGCAGAAACAGAAAAGTGATGGAGGGACTGATAGGCAGCAGCCAGCCTCTGGACGAGCTGCTCCACTGAGTGTGCAGAGGAGGTGAGAGGGAGAAATATGATAAGATTGTTCTTACATCTCTGTCTCCGTCTGCCCACAAAGCATGTGGCTCTGAGGAAAATATTTGTGCTTCAGCACCATTTAACAACTAGACTTTTTTTCATTTCAAGATACATTTACATTTCAGTACCACACTCAGCAGCCTACGATCAAAGTGAGCAGTGCCGTCAATTTGTCACATGGGAGTATGGAAAGATAGATGAAAAACACATTTTTTGCGCTTCTCTGGCTTCCATCCACACTTGGATTAAATACTGTATTAGAAATGAGATGTCAGGTATTTCTCAGAAAATCAACTCCCTTTTCTCAGAAAATAAACACTAAGTACTAAAGGCTGACCTTGAAATGCCAATATTACAGTGAAATAAATGACTTTTCCACTGCAGTGGATGCCTGTTGTTACTTTTCACAATCAAAGGGCAGCTTACAGCCCAACTGTGAGGGGAAAAATATGTGTCAGTGAAGCAAGTTGCAAAATCTGTTCACCTCAAACTTTTAACAGGAATTTTTATTTATGTCATAAATATCAAGGAATTAAGAACATAAATGTTTCTGCAAAAATTTAGTAAAAAGTTATTCTGTTTAAAATCATACAGAATTTATGTATTTTTATCTGGGTTATCCTGGGAAGTAAGATTCATTTGAACCTCTGAAATAAAGTTATACTAAAGAAATATTTCACCAAAGTTATGTTTATAACATTTACATTTTTAAGTGTATTGTTCATCATCAGGCATATTCTCCTCATTATGCTGGTTAGGGAGGCATCATTGTCGTGGTTTAAATAAATCCAAAAACATCTGACTCAAACTCAGCATGTGGTGGGAAAGTTTGATGCGCTATGTGCCTGCATCTATTGTCCTCACCTTCACACCCTGCCACTCATTATTACATCTGCATTGGTGAGGAATTTGGCAGTAGGCATAACCAATGTACTAAAAAGATCTGGGTTAAAGTAAAAAATTGCAACTCTTTAATTCTAGATAGAATATTTTGAATTTTTAAATCATTACATTTTCTTCCTGACTGTGGTCGATCAGTTTCTCTAGAGCCTCTGAGAGTTATTTGGCTTTGAGTAAAATATCTATCGGATGGATCTGTCACAGATATTACATCCGCATGTGAGCATTGACTCTGTTAGAATGTCGGTTTGCTGATGGGTGCATTTAGACAACAGCAGCACTGTGTCTGAATACAGCTGCAGAGCAACGAAAACTTCATGGTTTTGTTCAAACAGCAGTCAAATTAGATTTCTCTCTCAAATCAGATCGACTGCACAGATTGCACTGTTATTACCAAGATATCAGAGTGTGTCTGTGTGTGTGTGGCAGTAAACAAGGTTGTTCTCTGTGCTGTCTTCTATACCTCCACTACACATTCACACACGTACACACACATGCACACACATGCACGCACTGCTAGTAGCAGCATAAATTCTGCCCATCTCTTCTGATGATGTCTGTCACTCTGGATTTCCATCATTGTGTCATGTTGAGAGTGACATGAAGGACACTTTGAGATTTGGATCACATCTGCAAAAGCCACAATTTGTGTGTGTGTGTGTGTGTGTGTGTGTGTGTGTGTGTGTGTGTTTTCGTTCAAACTTTTTAAAATCTGGATGCAATCTGGATTTGCCAGAACACATATTTGGGTAGGCAGTCTGAACAAAGCCTTTGTCTTGTTTAAATGAAGGTAAGGTTTGATGTTGAATTTACTGTCAACATGGCCTGAGGCAGTCAGCAGAGGAATTCTAAGAGGTGACAATTCATCCTAAGTGCCACACCTGGAATGCAAGCACAACAGTGGCACTATAAATAAACTCATGATTGTTATTGACAGCCAGAAAGTTATGCCATCAGCCAAAGTTTCCATAGAAGAATACATTTCTTGGGTTTGCTGCATGTTTAAATTGATTTTTTCTGACATCACAGGCTTCATTTCTGCACAAAATGTGACCAACCAACTGCAGCCACGCTGTAAATCACCTGGCCAACCCACACACACCATAAATTAGCACAGGTGCTAAGCAGGAGAATAGTGGGAGGGAGAGAAGAAGGAGGGAGGGGGGGGCTTTAAGTTAAAACCATAATTATGGGCTTTGTGTTATTTTTAGAGCTGCAGTCAGAGAGTTAGCATGTAGAACAAAAACAATAACAGAAAACCTCTGCAGCTCTTAAGCCACAGACAAACATGCTCTCCTTACCTGCTCTCCAAACCCATGTGAGTGTGTCAGACCTGATTCATCAGCGCGGCATTAAGGGCTAAGCCTACAAACCAAACCCAGCACTAAATAAAAACCAGGAAATCAAAATGAGTTTTGTTTGTGACCGTGGAGGGAACCCCCTGTATCTGGAGATCCCTGCGCTATTGATATCTGTCAAAACAACATTTCAGAGGAGCCAGTTTTTTAATAGCACCTACACACACACACACACACACACACACGCCTAACCTCAACTGCTCAACACACACGCGATGGAATACTCTCAACAATGACTCACAGCTATTACCTGACACTATTAAGCATTGTGAAACATTAGCTGGGTTACCCTCAGAGTCACATACTGTCAGTCACTCTTTCCTCATATTTCACACTAATCCTTTTCTCAGACAAACACGGGCGAGTGGCTAACAGCGCGAGTGTGTTTGGACATGTTTGGTGAATGACCTGGCTGCATGTGACGGCCAACCTGTCACGCTCACTGTACGTAAATCATCGGCGAGCACACAGACCCCAGCACAATAACTCGGGGTCGCTTTGATAAGGCACAAGATAGGGGCTGTGTTACATCAGGTGACGGGACGGCGGAGGCCCCAGGTCAATGCCATTCGTGAAACAAGCTCGACCTTGCGATAAGAGAGGCCACAAAAACATGCGAGTTATGCAAAATGCTATCTAAACATTGCAAAAAAGCACAGAGGCGTCTGGTATTGTTGGCGTGATCCCTCACCTGTCTTGAAGATGAGGAATACACTGGTGACGTGTGTGTGTAGGTGTGAGGAATGTATTTTTCCATCCAGTAAATCTCTGAGCTGTTATGGTGTGGCCCTGCGCTCAGAGGCCTGCGTCTGCCTGGAGCAGCTCACAATATAAACTATAAAGTATAAACAAGCGCAGGACCTCAGTTACAGTCAGGCCGAGGGGATTAAGGAGCGAACTGTCAGAGATGCAACACTGAATTTGACAAACCTGCCACCTGAGACCAAAAAGTTTTATACTTAAGATCTTAAGACTTCCTGTTGTCTTTTACAATCACATGACTGTATTTGGGTGTGGATATGACTGGAGGTGCCCGTGTTTTGGGTTGTTTTTGGCACTGGCACTCCCTGTTAAGTCAGATCGAGTCCATTTATTTATAGAGCACACTCAAATCAGCCAGTAAGACTTGTTGTGTGTGTTTTTAAAGAAAAGTAAAAACAAAGCAAGCTAACTAGACAATCAAAATGAAAGTAATAAACAAAATAATCACAACAAGGAGGAAGCTGACAGAAGAGCGTGTATAAATGTAGAATTAAGCATTCGTGGTAAAACTTCAGCCATGTTTAGTTGCCCTGATAAGAGACCTGACACTTATTTTATTTAATGCTGCATTTTCTATATTTAGTAAAAGGAGTATTCCCCTTTACTTACTTATCTGTTTAGTTGAATTTATAATTACATTGTTTTTAAACTGTGTCCCAGCACTATGGTAAGGCAGCCTGAACGTGTAGAGGAATCAACACATGCAGAACCAATAAGAACATGTATGTCTGTGTTTCTTAGACGTTTGGAGGTGTTTTTTGTTCAGAACGGGTTCTCTATACCCAACACCACAAGTGTTGTTGACACATTCGGGCCATAAAGTCATCGTTTTCACTACAAGTCTGCAAGTTCTGCAAGTTCTTGTGTCTGGCTGTGAGTATAGTCAGAGTTGTGAGTGGTGCAGATCTGTCAACTACACTTACTGCTAAAAACATGTGCTGAGTCCCAAAAAACTCAAGTCAGTCTTTTTAAATTCCTTTGTGCAACAAGAATCATTTGGTGCCGGACAGCTGCAAAACTGAATTGTCATACTGAAGTTCAGACGTTTGCTAAAAAACAGAGGGAGCTCGTGAAATCAGAAGATCCAGAGTTGTGATTGCAGCAGCAGGCCTCTCAACCAGCGCTCTTTCCCTCTCTCGCACATGGACCACCTGGGTGATCTGTTTATGGAAGCCATCCCAGCTCCTGGCCCTGAGCACATTCGAGTTATTCATGCCTCTTTTGTTTAAAGAAAGTCCATTTATAAAGTCTACTGCACAAGCAGTATGCAGATTAGAAACAGAGTGACTTCTCCAATCAGCCCAATGCTTTCAATGTGGACACAGGGCTGCTTGGTTCTGTAACATGACTGCCAGGACATTAAAGGCTTATTTCACTGTTTTGGATTAATGTTATTCCTTTGGTGGATTAGGTACAAAAGAAATCTCCTAAATCCTAAAAATCTTCCATACTCCCAGATGAACATCATGTAAACTTTAATTTCTAAAAAAAAAAAAAAAAGGAGGAGCAGCAGGTATTACGTGTATGTTTCGTGCGAGGCCAGAGTGTTTCCACAGGTTAATTTGTAGGGAGCAGCTCCCGCTGTTATCACGCACTGCAGAGCACTTTGTTTTGCTCGTGCCGTGAAAAGTGTTTTTGAGCTAACCCAAACACAGTCTATAGTAACAGTGATATTATCTACCTGAGCACGGGGCCCACCTGCGGGGCTCTGACACAGCGAGGGAGATGTTTTACCTCGTCTGCACGAATGGGCCCGGAGCAGGGGAGGGAGGCGGAGGGGGCGGGGGGCGTGTGGGAGGAAACACGGCGAGGGGGTGGGGGGAGTGACGGAGAATTTTACAAGCTAACACGCATGATGCTGTTGGGGCAGGTTGAGCCTGCAGACTCGCTGACTTTTCATCAGCTAGTTTTTCTTCGCTTTAACGGCCACACTGTAATTAATCAGATGTCTGGGTTGGATAGGCACGCAAGGGTTGGGTTCAAGACCTTTTGTTTGGATAGATGCCTGGTCAGGTGTGTAGCTGTATAAATAGTTACCGCCTGTTTTCTCACAACGCCTTTCAGAGAAAGTTCAATTAGAGTGGTGTGGCAGCGACACATCTCCTGACATGAACGAGCCTATCGGTGCAGCAATTATGGTTTTCTTCTTTTTTCACATAACTGGAGATCATTGGACTCGAGTGTAGCAGAGGTGTTAGCGATTCATGACACATGATTCTATTTATATGTCTTCTAACCTCTCAGTGAACTATTAATGCTCTCATCTCTGCACTGAGACTATAACCAACAGTTCCTCCCAGCGAGAAACTGACTGTCATCCAAATGAAAAGCTTTGGGATACAATCACACCACTGCATTCACTAATCCTGAATTTCCATCGTTATCATGCCGCTTACCCATGACGGCCCATTACAGTCAATAAGCAGGTGGTGAAGTTTTTCCCTCTAAACCTTTTCCCTCCCCTCCATCCACCTGGCTGTCCAAATGGTCAAACCTGTTTCTCTGGCTTGCAGGGGGAGTTAACAAATCTTAGAGTGCGCCCAGTTAGTGGCCGGATCTATTTCCAAATTAAACCGGAGAGCTGGGGATTGTGCCAAAAATCACAGCAAAAACTTGGGCTCAAACTGTTAAACAGTGGCTGAGATATAGGTGGCTTTCATTCTTACCAATAACAAGGGATTATTGGATGGATGAGCCTGGTGTTGTTTTACCTCTTTACTTACATCAACAAATCCCCTGAAGAAATCATATTTTAGTGAGTACTGTTTGTAAATCCATAGATTGATCTAGCCTTGTAAATCCATGATCTAGCCTTTCCTCAATGAAATGGGTGACAAATGAGGTGAGTTCCAAAGTAATAAGAGCTGTTTGGGGCATCCATGGTTCCAGAAATACAGTAAAAGACACACTTGAGGCACGCCCATAACTTGGCATAAATCTCTCCCACTTAAATCTTCTACAGAAAAGATCAGAACGAGATTAAATTAAAGATAAACAATACAAAAATCTCAAAGTAGAAGTTAACCATAACTGCCAAGATGCATTTCAGCAAGAAATGTACATTCACAGAAAACTGATCTAACAATCTGCAGTTTAAACAAGTTCACTTTTGATTTCAGGGTCATAAATAACAACAATAGTGCTGCCATATTTTCTTCTCTAATGTAACAAAGAAACATTTTGAATTCACTATTGCTCTGGTTCATGCCTCTGCCTAGATTCTTCTCTGTGGCAAAAACAGCCAAGGCCCCTGAGTATTTTGGTATTTAGGCCAAAATGCCAAAATGATGAACAGAACATGGTTTCTCAGCAACAAAGCTGAAATGAATAAATGATGGTTACAGTATAATCCTGTTCTATGAACTTTTTATTTTGTGTTAATTCTGGTGGTCCCTGTGGACAAACGTAGCAGAGTTTCACCTAAGGAAGTAACCTTTGCACCTTCGTTTTATTTGTTCATTATAATATAGAAATACGTCACCAAAATGAAACAAAAGGGGCATTTCTAATTATGGTTGACAGTGAACCGGACAGTGTATTGAGGCATTACAGCATGTAGCTGCAAACTTAAAGCTACATGATTATTAGCAGGATAAATTCACCACTGGCTTTAGACTTTTTGTAATATTGTTCATGCTAATAAAAAAACAAAATAACATCAATCTTATTATTTAGCATGTAAGAAAATGTTTCTGAGGCAGGAGATCCCAAATATTGAAGGATCACAAAAATCGTTTGAACCAAACCTTAATTAGAGTTTGTCTTGATTATTCTATCTCATGCATAATGTTTAAGATTTGTTGAAGACTGTCTAGTAGACAGCAATGTCAGACATGGTGTACTTTCCAACATTTTATATGATCTGATATGTTTTACACCAGATGGGTGCTGGGGTTTCCTGTGCAGCCAGGCAGCTGCTGTTTGCTCCTGTGGATCAATGCCGGAGCGGAGCCCGGACAAATTATAACTGCACAGCCAGCTGGAGGAGATTAGGCCTCTTTTCCCCAATCAAACTTCCGATCCTTAATGATATTCATTTTCAAATTATCACCAGATCAATATCTAATAGCACTTACTACAAACAGTAGCATCTGCCCAGGAACCAGGTTTCTAATTACCCCTGCAGTAGGTCATGTAATGCGCACTTGAAGAGATGCGGAGATCTATAATTTTACACAAAATAAAAAGAAGAAATCTTAAAATTAGACAAGTAAACATGTACATTTAACTTTATCATTCAAATTAGAATTATGTAGACTGACATACTATGTTTGTAGTTGTAATTTAGTTTGGAATCTGTCATTTCTTTATTTTGAGCTGCCTCTATGCATGTAGCAGTACAGTGCTAAAAAGCTATTTCATCACATCCACATGACATCATGTCAGATCACCAGCTGCCTAATGTTATAATGCTTTGTTCACCTCCAAATGTTTTTCAGGGCAGCTCTGTGTGTTCCTCCTACAAGCTAACTTAGCCACTCAATTACACCTTGCAGCTTTAGAGCTGCTGAGTGTCAATTTGACTGAATGCTAGCCAAAGTCTTTCTAAGGGTTCAAATCTGGGTCTGGAAAGTGTTAAAGGGTCACTAGTGATAAATATATATGAATATTTCACACTGGTAAAGTAGGGGAAATTGTGACTTTATCAAATCAAGTCAAGTCAAATTCAAGTCAACTTCAAGTCTTAAGTAAAGCAAAACAAGGACCCCGTACAGACAAGCACAGCTGTAGTAAAATAAAAAAACTTTACATGTAATTTGGTGGAGTGCCGATCCTAAAATCTATGAGGATATGTAAAATATTCTCTTGTACAGACTTTTTATTGCTTAATTTTACATTACTTTTAATGAATGTTAGAAAACTTACAAAACAGCTTCATGCAAAATACATTGTCATGTACTGTACAGTGTGATTAATGACAAGCCAAAGGACATAAATTAAAGATACTAAAGTCCAAGATATAGGCCTATCATAGTCCTGTTAAAGTGTTAATTATGGCAATACATACTTGTGAGAAAAAGGAGATCTAAATATAACCAACAGACTAATGTTGTCAATCAAAGAAGTGTTTGTTGGGGTTGTCTATGGTATGATTCCTTGGTAACGGCTCAAAATCAGTGCGATGTTTGCAGTTAAAGCCCCTGAGCTAGATGTTCCACCTCTCAATCAAAGAAATAAGAGGGGCGGTTAAGGTTCAGACGGTGCAAAAATAGCGCTACGGAGCCCCGCGGTAGGTTGAGAAGCAGGCAAAGCATCTCGTGCAAACCACTATGCGTGAGTAGAGTGTTTGGATCCTATTTCAAGTTTAGACAGAAAAGACCTGAACGGCTGCCAGGTAAACAGTGCAGCACAGGTACTGATTTGGCCCTGTGTTTATGCTTACACAAAAACAGCCTACAGCAGTGCTGAATGGAGGTAGGTCCTATCAGCTGCAGCGATAAAGCAAGGTGTCTATGGCAAAGATCAATCATTGCTTCTTTTTCTTCTTTATCCACCCCCCACCCCTAATCTCCCTCCACGCCTCCCAGCTCGGCATGCGAGGGGAATCTAGCGTGTGAAGAGTTGAATTGGATGATAGCAGCAGATATGGCAGGCATTGGGCCTGTGTTTCCCGCATGGTGGAGGTTCATTGACAGATGCGCACCAACAGTAACATTTTTACAGGCAGGATTAAGGGGTGCTCTCAGGTGTGTTTGTACCTTGACAGGTTTATGTTTTAAGTTCCTGTAGTCTGCAAACCACCAGTTGATCTCAGGTTTTGGAAAACCTGTTCAAAGGCACCAGAGGTGTCATGGTGCAGAGTTTGGGCTGTGCAGTGTCATGGATAAACGTGAGGATGAAAATATGCAAAGAGAGTATATCTACAAGAGGTGCTCATGCATACTCATATTTACATGCAGAGAGAAAACATTTTCCAGAAGATATAGCATGTGATCCAAGGGGCACCTCTTCATAGGAGTAACTTATTTATGTCCTATAGTCCCATCGGGCCCATCAGAAGGGGTAGTTTGCGTCAACCCCAGTGGATCTTTGTATGACCAGAGGACACTTTCTCCAAATTGTATGAAAACAGACTACAGGGGCTCTTTTACCAACCAGAAATACATTTGGATTGACCAAGGGTACCTGGGCCAATCAAAGATGCACTTGAGCTAACCAGATGGGCCTGACCTAAGGAACCCATTGACCTTTTGCACCAACAAGAGCCGCACTCAGACTGACCAAAACGTGACTCTGATTGACCATAGGGGCATTATTACTCCACTGACAGTGACAATAAAGGGGACTGATCGGATTGATCTAAGGGCCCTTTGGGCTGACAATAGAGGAACATGCACCAACCAGTACTACTCTGTGGGACCTAAGAAAACCAGACTTAGTTCTAAGAAGATTTTTGGCTGACTCACGTGACCCTGTGGTGTGACACTGGATGAAAGTTTGTAAGGAAAGTAAGGGAGTTTGTAATTAGCTCAGACATATCCTGGTTATATTAACACATATTCAGGAACCCACTCTTTGCTCGCATTTGGTTGAAAGGTAAAAATATACTGCATGTACCGGGGGAACCCGGACCCAGAATGACATCACCAACATTGCATGTGATTTAGGTCTCAGCAGTGCCAGGCTGCCTTTCACCTGTGCTTCACCTGTACTTCACCTCTTTCCTTAATTACTTTAATTATACCCCTGTTGGCTCCGTTTATTTATATGTATCTATTTTTTTTCTCTCTATTGGTCTGGCAGGGTGTGAGCACCTCGGGTAAGAATGCAGGAGAACCTAAAATAGCAACATGTAGCTGCCAACTGACTGCAGGATATGCTGCTTCATTTGATCAGATTTCATTTATTAATCGCTGACACTGAAGCAGCAGAGATTTACGCTCATCAAACCACACTTATGAAAGCTGTGATTCACTGCATGTACTGTATTAATGTCTATGTGTGTGTATCAGGTATCCAACAATACATTTTAATGCTGCATGCAGCCGTTGCCTTTGAGGGCATTCGGTGTGGAAAGTTCTTTTGTTATGTATCAAAACAGCTTCGTGGGAACTTTTTGTTTGTCACTGTTAAGTATTCAGGTGTGCCTCTGATTATATGGACTGGCTGCCCCCCCACCATTTATCTTCGAAAACACAAAGGTATGATTCTACAGACGTCCAACAAAGCAGGCAGCAAACGTTTAGAGGGCTGCATTGTTGGTTAATTACAGTAATCGCTGTTCAAAGAATAAACTAGATGGAATGTATGCGTCTTACTCTTCTATTAAGCCGTAGCACATACTCAATCTCACACACTTTCACACCCACACCTGAGCAGACGCACAGCTGCAGACAAACATACACCCACATACACAAACCCCAGCATCGGTGCCGACTGTGTTGAGTACAGGAATGTGGAATTAATGTGGAATGTCTGATTTTTAGGCTGCCTGTGAAGTAGACACATTGGTGTGCCTACCTGTGCGCCCAAATGAAGCATGTCAACTATCAGCGGCCTCTGTCAGAGACTAAATCTGCTGCAGGGAATCTTGGGAATCTCAGCTACGCAGCGCCTCTTGTTGCCGTTCCTCCCTGCCCTGCTCACCCACAGCCGTACTTTGTTTACACAAAGGCATGGGGGCCGGACACCCTTCACTCACAGAGAAGAAGGAAAACAAAGATGAGATACAGGTAAGAAGTCATCCAGAGACATGCAGACAAGGGTTAGCGTGTGAGCGCAGACCGCCGCAGAGGTGGGGCTATTTTTGGAACTGCAAGGATTCACCCGATGAATTTACATTACTCGAATTCCACTCGTGTCAGCACTTAAAAGAGATTTCTCCTCCTGCTCAAAGGAGACTCTTTAAGTCTAGGAGAGCTAAAACAACAAGGTGCCAAGTTTAGGAGAGACACGTTAACAGGTTATATAAGCATGATGTGTTTCTCTAGTCTTACTGCAGGGCAGAGTTGACTCCTCTGTCCTTGATAACCTTTCAATTAAAGCAGTTTCATTGTGTGGTAAACGTAATTCTCCATTTGAGCCTAAAAGTAAAAGATTATCCTCATTTTTCTCTAATAGTGTGATGTTCTGAAATAAGCCTTAATCCAGATATCCAGAGAGAAATGTTAATGCGATACTTTATGGGTCCATGTGGGGAAATTGTCTTTCCACTTCTGATTTCAAATTGCCATGTGAAGGATAAAATCTGAAAACAGGTGTGCTGCCTTTCACACCAAATCACTTCAGCACAGGTGTGGGTAGCTGTGTTGGCAGAGCACCTGAAATCAAATACTGCCTCATCACACCTCTGTAAAGAAAAAAAAAACATACACTCAGGCACACCCACCACCATCCTGGTGGTATAAAATTCCTTGTGAGTGTTGCACAGTGGCGGTGATAATGACAGCACACATGCCGCTGCTTTCCTCAGCCCTGGTTTTAGGCTCACAGCAGTCGGCCTCCTGAGTTTCAGTGAAAACATTTTGGTTTCAACTCTCCAGCTGCTGCAGCGATGTCCCATTGAGAGAAGGATGCAGTTTCCAAAATCTAAATTTAATTAAAGGATGTCTGACAACCTCTGGACCTGCTGAAATCCTTTCTTCCATCACAGCTGACACTGCAGAGTTTCTGATTGGAACTGTCCACATCATCCAGAGCTTTCAACCATCACTCATGGTTTTCATTTGTAGATGCAATGTTTCTGTAGATGGCTCTGTTACTGGTGTGCTTTCCTTATTGTACTTTTGACAAATACTTTAAATGACTAATGTCATTAAATCTGAGTAAACTCTATCTGCTCAAGTGACTGAACCTTTAGTCTATTCAACCCGTTTTTTCCAAGATCAAAAATAAATAAATAAATAAAAAGATTTAAAATCTAAAATTTGACATTATATAAATCAGAAGGCCTTACAAAGATCGCTTCATGATTGCATCCATACATTAACATGCAAGTAGAGGGACATCACTGAACTCACCGACTAGTCACACTGTACTTTTACAGTCCACAAAAAACAGACTGATCCAGAAAAAAACAACTCCTCACATTCAAACACACATATCCGCCCCATTTCTACTCCAGCATCTGAGATGAACAGTGACAACTGACAAGAAAGGAGCCACCTCCAGGCCTGTCATTAACACGACTGGAAAAACAGATACAGACTTCAAGTACATGTACAGGTACACGTAATTAACCTGCTCACCCTCTGAATCCTGCTGCTTTCACACATTCACACACACACAAACAGCTCAGGGTACTATGAGATCTTTAATCATGCCTGTCATGTACACCCAAGGTTATAATTAGGTGATACAATTTAAACATGTAGATACGCAAACTGTTCAGGATGCCAAACACAGATTCATATCTCAGTGCTGTCGGGAGCAGACAGGTAGGCAGCAGTTAGTTTATAGTAACCTTATCATATATCCAATGGTATCATAATGAAATACTTTTATTTCTACAGGGACCTTTTTCATGTGGGTTTTGCACAGCACCATTCTCAGAATGTAGCACAGGGTGACTATAAATCTTTTCATACTTGCTCTGTAGGTACACATACATGAATATACGCTGAGTTGAATTTACAGTAAGTTGTTCAGGTTCCAGCAAAGTCCGAACAGCTGAGAGGAGAGGAGCTCCAGAGAAGACAGTTTAATGATTATTACTGGCCTGAGGCCAAGCTCGTAACTCACGTTAACTTTGCAGCCTTTCTCCACACCGTCATCTGGCTGAAAGGTGTTGACAGGAGAAGAGTTAGTGGGACAAACAGAAGTTTGGTTTACGAGTGTCAGGGATGTCAGTTTACTTAACACCTGTGAGTGTAACTACGGCCTCTACAAATAGCACTTTATTGACTATAATGGTCTGTGAACGTGACTGGCCTTCATTTATGGCTCATATATAGATTGGTTGTTTGGGTTAAAATGGTTCCATCACCAAAACTTTTGTTGCAATGATAAGTTGTTTTAAAAAAGGTTTTAATAGACTGATGCCTCTCTTTGGAAATGGCACAGTAAATGAACTACGTTGGGCCACAGATGTGAAGTCCTACATGCATTTTTGTCATTTTTGACTATTTTTAGTACATTGACATAGCCTAGTTTAGTTTTTTTTAATTGTTTATCAAATTTACTTTGTTATGCTTGTTTTGAGATTTTCTGTTTACACAGAATTTCGGTACTTTTTCAGATAAACTGTTTTGTCATTTTGTATCCATGTAGTGCTGATTGTTTGGCCTTCTGTGTGGCTGTGTGCAGCTTCCCAGAGACCTACTCATCCAAACGACTTCACACTTGACACTGCACTTGCGCTGGTCCCCCTCGATACACCGACCAAGTGGGAGGTCGATCTGATGGATGGTTGTTGAGATAATCGAAGGACAGACAGACAGAGACTCCATTTAGGGTTAGATAATATCACATTAATGCCTTATTCAGCCAGTATGATTAATACTTAAGAGCAACTATGTGTGTAATTGGTTGTGTGGTAATGTATTTTTGCAGTTTTTTATGGCATACATTGAGGTTATGGTTGGTGTTAATGCAGTAAACAATGGTGCACTTTCGTGTAAATGTCATGCACTGGTGTGTCCAGAAACAGTCATATTACAAATACTTAAAAGGAGCAGACTTTAAGACTTTCATTTTCGTTTTTTAAGCACTGAATTGTAATCAAATGAGCAACACTGTGTATTGGAAACATGTAGTCTCATAAACTGGTGACTCTCTGTTTTTGGATTAAGAGCCTCTCAGTGTCGGAAGACCTGCAGCCTCCACTGCAGTGATGAAGTTTCCTCCACAGGACCACAGAATCTGTGGCTCTGGCTCTTATTTAACAGTGTGACATTTGGACTGACTGTGCTGCTGTTTCCTCATATAAAAGTGTGGAGTCTGGATTATGAGGACTCCAGTGTACCAGAGTGCTCTTTATACAAATACTTGCTGACAGTGACAGTACAATAGTACTGTTCCGAGGGCCGTGAGACATTCACCACGTGATGAGAGACAGGCAGCCTCCCTCTCACTGCTCATTTGCATCACCGGTGAGTCGCCTGCTTTCAGGCGTCTGTCGCTCCGGTGTGTCTTTGCATGCAGGTGCAATGGTCCTCTGAACTTCACATGACCTCTCGGGCAGCCTGTCTGTTATTTCTGTTTCCTCTCTCGCTCAGCCTGAGAGCTTGCAAATCGGTCATTGTGCGCGATGTGGAACTCATCCAACGCGTCTCTTTGAATTCAGCGTTCGGTCCGCGCAGCTTCCCCGTTCCTCCGCAGCAGGAACAGGTTGAAGTGAACACAAGTTTCAGCCCTTTTTTCTTGGAATCTATTTTACTGCCCAATCTAGAGTGTTCCTCGTTGTTTCCCTCAGACTGGAATTGCTCAGCTTTTCTCCGGAGTCTTTGCTTCTGTGCGCAAAAAAGTGCGCACCCTGAAATCTCATTTCTTCATTTGCGCAGTGAAATGTTCAAACAAGACCACGATAACTGATTAGAACAGAAATATATTCAGTTTTACAGCATTTTTAAGAATCTTCCATTTTACTGCACTTTAACCTGGAGTCTGACAGAAGATATGGAGCTAATAAAACGTCTTAGAGATTATTCATCCTGCAGAAGAAAAAAAACTTTATATAATTTGAGTGAGGCGCAAAATGTATTTCATGAAAAGTATTTTGTTAAAAACAGTGGACATGTACAGGCTCTCAACACCTGTGTGATAAAAACTCAGGTCCCTCCTAAAGGATGAATCTGTGTTTTTTTTTGTTTGCACTTTAATTGTTTTTCATACCTGCCCTCTCTCTCCCTCCTCTCTCCCTCCCTGTGTGTTTTTTCTCTTCTTTGGCGTGGCACAGTAGCGTCCAATTGTAAACATTCATATATTATATCACTCAATCGCTTCAATGGATTCAGGCTGAAACTCCGCCTGTGGGCCGTCCCTCGCTGAGCCATTATATTATAGCAACACGCGTGTCTCCGGAGACAGATCTGTTTTCTGCGGCTGCTCTCTGAGGCTCAGGGTGCCTCCAGCGCTTCAGACGCGCCTCTACAACTCACAGACACTCAGGCACTGTTGTGCTGTCGGGACTGTTACACCTGCTCCGTGGCCGAGGACGCACCGTGAAGGCAGCAGATCCTCTTCTTTCGGGAGGAGAATGAAACTTGAAGTTTTCTCCGCGCACCACTTCGCGCAGAAGCCGCTGGAGCTGTGCACGGACGCAGAGGGGGGAGTCCCGTCTCCTCTATCCGGGGACGAGCTGGGCTCGGACGGGGACTGCGTGGCCAACAGCCCGGCACCTGTCACCCAGAGCGGCGACGGCGCCAAGGGGAAGCCCTACACCCGCAGACCCAAACCCCCCTACTCCTACATCGCCCTCATCGCCATGGCCATCCGGGAGTCCAGCAGCGGCCGCCTCACTCTGGCAGAGATCAACGACTACCTGATGAAGAAGTTCCCGTTTTTCCGCGGCAGCTACACCGGCTGGAGGAACTCGGTGCGCCACAACCTGTCACTCAACGACTGCTTCCTCAAGGTGCTGCGGGACCCGTCCAGGCCGTGGGGCAAGGACAACTACTGGATGCTCAACCCGCAAAGCGAGTACACCTTCGCCGACGGGGTGTTCCGCCGCAGGAGGAAGCGCATCGCCAAGAGGCCCCCCAAGGAGCAGGAGAGCCCGGACATCCTGGGAGAGGACACCCGCCTCCCCGCCCCGGAGGAGAGGGTGGGGGCCAAGTTCTCCAGCTCCTTCGCCATCGACAGCATCCTCAGCACGCCCTTCAAACGGAGGGAGGACAGCCACGCTGACGCAGAGGCCCACCGGCTCTACTGGCCCCCAGGGGCCCACGTACTGCCTTACACCCTGAGCTACCCTGCGCAGCACACGTACCTGTCGGATCCGGGCCGGGATGCGCTCTCGTACCTGCAGCAGACACCTGAGGCCGCCCTGTGCGCGCTCAAGGTGCCCAGCAAGGCGCGAGCTTTCCATATAGACTCTCTGCTCTCGTGAACACCCCCCCCCCTTCTCCCCCCTCTCTCCGAGGCTCAGGACTGCTGTCAGACCTGTATGTTTTGACTCATGATGTGCACTTTCGTAGGGCGCTCTTAGCTTTCAGTGCTTTAGCTGTTGAACTTGTTTTGGGACTCTGCCTGTCTCACCATGACTACTGTGCGTCGTTCTGCAGTGGAAAAAAGAAACATGTTGTCAATATTGATCTAACTGTGGTGACTCAGAGGATAGTAGATGTCATCGCAGGACATTCCGCTGTGTGTGTGTGAGAGAGAGTGTGTGTGTGTGTGTATGTGAGAGAGAGTGTAAAGGTGTTTAGAGAGTGTGTGTGTTCACTTATCTACGGTTCATTAGTCATTTCTACTGTATGACGGCAAGCAAGTGCCACGTTGACACATAAATAAAACTGTTCATCTATTTATATTTTAATGTTTTGTATGACCTGCTGTGTAAAATATTGTTGTAGGCAGATGTATAAAAATACTGACTGAGCTGCGGTGGCAGATCACGTGGCTGCACTAGAAAACGCATGGAAATGCCCGATGTTTTCCTAAGATTGATTCATGCATGCCTGGTATTTTTATGAATAAAAAAACGTGAAACAATGGGACATTAATGTCGAGTGAGTTATTGATTGCAGACATGAAAGGCTGTGAGATGAGAAGCAGGCGTGGAGGGGCCTTACACCTGTTCAACAGGAGCCCATGTCCCTGCAGAGGGAGGTGTAGGAGGAGAGCTCTGTGAGGGTCATACTGCAGAAAATGAACATCTACATCATGATCATCGAAGTCAAATAACAGTACACAGTTAACACTCATCTCTCACTGAATATTAAAATACCGACCAGGGGCTTTTTGAAATGGCAAAAAGAAGAACTGAGGGATGAAAATCAAGGAACCGCAGTAAACAAATAACAAGAAAAGATCAGAGGATAAAGATGAAACATAATAAACATCTTTGTTGTCATCAGTATTTTTTATTGTGTATTTCTGTGCCGTGTCCGTTGCAGTGGTGAAACAAAGCATCTCTCAGAAAATTACACACAGTTCGTCTCTACAAATAAAATCTGACATAAAAACGGTTCCCTTTATAGTCTCCCCATCCAGAAATAAAACACATTTTACTGTTGTTATTATTATTATTATTATTATTATTATTATTATTATTATTATTATTATTATTATTATTATTATTATTATTA
>JBAJHX010000106.1:3543821-3563197 GCA_037176925.1 Amniataba percoides
CTCTCTCTCTCTCTCTCCTCTGCAGTGGGCATCCCTCGGTATCAGAGCCATTCCTCGGTGTGCGACAGGAAGGACTTCGTGTTAAACTTTAACGGCATCTCCTCCTTCCACCCGTCGGCCGGAGGCTCCTACTACCACCATCACCACCACCACCACCCCCAGAGTGTGTGTCAGGACATCAAACCCTGCGTGATGTGAGGCCTCGTGCCCCTGACGGCGGACACAGTCAAACTGCAGCTCCGTCTGCGACAACACACAAGCGGACATTTTTTTATGTCTTCTTCTGATTTTCTCATTTTTGGAGGATTGTACCAGGATGTTTGGTGGGGACCGCTCTCACACTTTTGCCTCCTACATGCAGCCAAAATAGCTTCATGGTTGGACTTGAGAAAAACTATGCATTGAAAGGAAATGAATGAAGAAACTCCCCCAGAGGCCTTTAAAAAAACCACTTTGCCTATATGAACCCTGACAAGCGTTTTTCTTCTTCAAAAGAAGTTTCAGAAACACGACTTTTCATGTGTTTGCTCTTGTAACGCGTGCAAACAAATTATATTCTATGTAACTTTGCCCTGTACTATTACACACGTGACGCTTTAGGCTAAGATGAACTGCAGCAACCCTTGCACTTATTGTATAACCCTCTGCCATTTTTATTTTGTCTTGTAAAAGGTTTCAATAAAGCTGATATATATTTTAGGCTACACTCCTACAGACTTGTGTCTCTCCATGTAGAGGAGTTAGTTCAGATGCATTAGACTGAGGTGATACTGAGTCTGCATGTTGCTCTCTGGCCATTTACATGTTCCCAGTAATGGTCATCTGACTGCATGAACCCAGTCTGAGATACTTTAAATGGCTGTGACTGCTCTACAGGCCTGCTCTTTTATTTGTCAGCTGGAGGTCATTTGCAGAACAGGATTTAACATGCAAAACCTATAATCCATTTATAATATCCTAAAGCACCATTCTGGATTAAACTACTCAACAGCAGAGTAGTTAAACTCAGCGGATGGCGACAACATTAACATCTTGCCGGTGTATTATTGATCATTATAGTAAGATAATAAAATAGACAAGGCGGCATTCTGCTGCATAAAAATGGCTTCTGTTTCTAAAACCTTAGATACATTTTGCTGTTGATACTTTTGTACACAACTAAGGCACTGAATGCAAAATTTTAATGAATTAAAGGCCCTGAGTACGTCTTCCACCACTGAAAATCAGCTTTAAAATAATTGTCCTGTAATGACGTTCAGTAATAAAGGCCCATCTGCAGTATGACAACCTGACATTCAACATGTAGCTGCCTCGAAAGCAGTTATTTCAAAGCTTATTTTGCTGTTAAAGAAAGCTTTCATCATTCAATCAATAATTATCATTTTCACAGTGATCTAAATGTGAAGTCTCTATTACTCCTTTTGCAGTGGCGGAGGAAGTATTCTGATCATTTACTTGAATAAACATAATAATGTTATCATGTTAAATAAAAGCTCTACACTGTAATGCTGTCAAATATAATTAATCTATTTTTTAATAAAAGTATAAAAGTACTAGCAACTAATTGTGCCTATAGGATCAAAAGTAAAAGTACTGATTATACAGTAGAATGGCCCTGTAATTATACATTTTATATTATTGGATTATCGTTACTGATTTATGAAACACAGTTAAATGTCGTATAAGGTCAGAGTGGAGTTACAGTGCATCCTGTTAGGCGGTTCAATCGGAAACAAAAAGTTGTATGTTATCAGCTTGTCATTTGTTTTGTACGTAAAATTTTCGTCACCGAACCATAATCATAATCATAATCAGAGCGATCAAACAAATGTAGTAAAAGTAGCATGAAACAGAAATAGCTGAGTGAAATGCCACAATAAATGTAAAGAGTATAACATAACAGGATTAGCTCTGCGCTGATTTTTGTCAGTGGCACAAACAAAGACATGTTCTGAACCACACAGGCTGATCATTAAACAGGAACATCTATAGACTGATGATATGAAGCGTGGTGTTCAAAAGATAAAGGTCCTTTGAAAGTCACATTAAAGTAATAAAGGATTTCATAATGAAGGGGCTGCTTCTCAGAAAGATCCAATTATTCTTAGCTCGAATATTTCCACATTCTGCGTGTTTTACAGCCACCTCCAGCCTGTGCAACACAGCTGAAAGTCTTTTGCATCCTGAGGCTGTTCCTTTCCATGTGGACATCCAGGGTTGCCAGCATTTGAAGACGGCGTATAAACAAATGAAACGACAGGGCCTGCGTCTATGGAAATGCAACAGAGTGGTATTTTTAGAGTGTGGTAAACAGATCAGACTCGCAGAGAGCTGCCTCGTCACACAAACAGAAAGCAGACTTGGGCGGCTGCACTTGTGCTGCTGCTCCAGTTTTTGTCTACATGGCTTTTGGTCATGAACTGAACGCAGCATCCCTCATGACTAACACATGCAGATAGGATTTGGCAGTGGCAGCTCCTTATTAGGTCACTGACATAATCACGGTTTCCTAAAATGCTTGAAATGAGTCACTATTTGTGCCTCAAACGCAACGCCTGAGAACATGTTTTCTCTGGCATGTTTAATATGTGTTACCCCAGTGTTTATTTGTCATGTTAAAGAGCACTGTGGCTTTCAAACCTCCTCTCTGGGGCGCAGTGTTCCCCAGATATCTTTTCCTGTGAAGCTTAAAAGTAATAGTGGAGGACGATAGAACATAGTCAACCAGTTTTGAACTTGTATTTTTAAAATTTGTATTTCCACAAGTTATTTTTCACCTTTGAACTGCCAAAAAATGTGAAACATCAGTTTACATGTGTCACAGTACAATTTGGCATATGATACATCATAATCACATATATATATATGTTATAGAATAAGTGTCAGTAAACACAGCTGGGTGAAGGACTGACTGAATCCTGTTGTTCTTGTTGAACTCTGGTGTTTTGAACACTTTAGGCTACAACAATTGTCATATTTGGATGGTAATGGACAGAAAACCTGCATCGCCAGCAGTCACATATAAAAAAAACACATCTTTAACTAGATGACGAAGTCCCACTAATTTCCTGAAAGTAACCCTCCATGATGAAAAGTCACACAAAGTGACCCTGCGGCTGCTGGATTTTCCATGACAAGATTTTTGAGGAACTCTGAACTTTCAATCTGGTGGAGTACACTGCCATCTAGTGTCTGAGATCATCACACTGATCTTTTCTGCAGGTGGACATCAGTGTGAGGTATGCACAATGCAGAGCCTCAGATTTGGTGGCTCATTTTACAGTATCACTCACTGGGAGAGCATAAAAAATGAGGAAAGTCAAATTATATAATCTAAAAAATGTGTCTCAGCCGCATGCCTTTTGCATGATGAGTATTTTGCTAAAGTTAAATGCAGACTGAGAGAGCAAACATTATTATTTAGAGCCATGGCTGGATGAACTCACTGAGGGCAGAGCAGAACAGCTGGCCCCCATTTGTTAACAGGTAGTTAAGACAAAAACTAAGGAGTTTCATTTTATTTTATCACTTGAGGTGACATACTAGTTGAGTGCTATATAGTAGCAAAACAAATTCTTAATGAATCATTTTTTCATGTTTTTATCCCCTCCTAAAAAAAAGTGATAGACTGTTAAAATGGGGCAATCTGGTCCCTGAAGATCTGAGGCAGGGAGAGAGGCGTTGGCTGCTGCTCTTGGAAACTGCTGTCTGAGTTAATAATGGTTGAACCTTTTTAAACTCACGGAGGAAGACAGAAAAAAATGAACCAGTTTTGAAAACTTTGGGGTGTTACAAATGATAACCATGTGTGAAATTAGTGTTTTCACAAGCTATTTTTCACCTTTGAACTGCCAAAAAATCCACATGTGAAACATCAGTTTACACATGGATGAATTCTTCTGTCGATCTATGCAATGATGGGAGGACAGTATAATTTGGCATTTGTAACATTGTAATCAATTATATGATAGAATTAGTGGCAGAAAAACACAGCAGGGTGACGGACTGAATGATTCCTGTTGGTCATATTGAACTGTGGTGTTTTCAACAGTTTGGGCCACAACAGATGTCATATAAGAGGAAAGGCCAGAAGATCCTAAAATGTTCTGAATCAATCTCCAGGGACCATGAACACAGAAAATCCACACATTACTTTCTAAGATACACAGGCCAAGGTGTGGGATGGACAGACAGACCAGCAGACAAACCAACTGTCACAACATTTTCTTTTACTTATGACTGTTTCCGACTGCTTTCGCTACCTCCAGTCTATTAACTGAACTCAGCTAAACATGTCCCACACCTCTCTATAGATTACTGGACACACAGATGAAAGTGATGACGATATCCCCATTAAATCATGGGTCAGATAAGGATGTCCCACTACAAGCTTGGGAAAAAACACCCTGGTTGTCCATACAGTCCACTGCTCTTGGCAAATGATTCTGCAATATAAATGTAATGAAGAAAATGTGTAATGATACTGTATGTGTGGACTGACGTTTCAATGGATAAACAGGATTAGGTTTATAATAATAAAAATAATTTCATTTGCATAGCACCTTTCTAAACAAAGTGGTTCACAATAAAAATCAAACTAAATCATATGAAATCCAGCGTGTATAAAATATGAAATGAAATATATAATCAGCTCAACAACAATTTCAACAAATACCACAAGTTCAGATGAAAGTGAGTTCTCAGATGAAATTGAAAAGAGGAGGATAATGGAGATTGACAGCAGAGGCCAAATCGCCCTCACAGACAAGTGACGGCTTAGGAACCATTAATCAGGCCCTGCTGGAGGACCTTGAGCAGCGATCGGGCTCAGAGGGAGTTGGCGGATTGCAGATGAAGGTCTGTACTGTTACTTGGCAATACATCCAAGTTGTGGTAAATATTCCACTGAAATGTTCAGCTGACATCTCCAGAAGCACCCTGTCAGTAACAGGCCAGAAGCATGAAACTGATTGATTCCTGGGTCAAAATTCATCACAACATAACCGGACCGTGCTGCAGCTTTATCAGGAAACTGTTGATAGGCTGGACGTGGCTCTAGAGGCGGGCTGTGTCTGTCAGTGTCACACAGATGTTCTCGTGCTTCCTCCATCAGGGTCCACAGGTTTTAACAGAGTTTCAGACATTTCTGGGCATCACGCTGTCACCCACTTCTGCACCTTCTCCTTCACAGCCAACATGTGTCTTGTCCTCCTGCTGCGGGATGATGTGCAGCTAAAATTGCTGCTCAGCCTGGATCCTGATTTTATCTCAGCTCTGCCTCCTTCAGAGCTCGATCCAGCAGCTGAACTTACACAGCTCCTTGTTGTAGGTTTCATGATGGTTTCCTAAGTCGCTGAAGCCTTGGTCATCAGAGCTGTTTTGTAGCTTCTCCTTCAACTCTCTCCTATGCTTCAGCATCTCATTTTCCAGTTCACAGACATTAAACTCCTGTTCTCACTGCAGCTGTGTTTTTTTTCTCTCTTTCACTGAGTTATCTGGAAAATATGTTCAGTAAAATCCGGAAGCTCTGCAGACCTGGAAACTGGGGCTGGTTTGAGAGAAGAGTCTTCCAGGTTTTAATCTGCAAAATTACAGAATTGACTCATCTAACCTTCTTCCTGGAAATTTTCTCAACCTGGAGACCTTTTAGCATCCTGGAATTGGGAAATAGTCTCAGCAGATTGGAACAAATGAATTACAGATGAGTGCGGGAGAATCGGGCAGTGAGGCTGACAGTGGAATTAGAGAGGGATGGTTGAACTGAAGAGCCTGTTAGTGAGCTCACCTTAAACAGGCAGGAAAAAACAATCATTACAAACCACTGAGATGCTGTTCAGTGAGGCATTTATTCCCAGCTGCTGCAGTGGAGCTGCTCAGTGACAGCTGAAGTAGGCAGCACCCACTCAGGGAGCAAAATGCTTGGTGAATAAAGGTTGAAAAATAAGATGACGGCAGCAAAATCATACTTCCTCCAGCAGTAAATGCTGCTTTACAGAAAGGAAGAAGGGAAGAAAACGAAAAAGCACAGAGAGGGTGACCTGAGGAGGAGATGTTGGAGGTTTCAGCTAATCCACTAGGGGGCAGAGTTGAGCAGCAAAAATGTGGATTCTTGCTTCCTTGAAGAAGTTTGTACTAATGTGACTGATAAAGTTTAGCTCATTGCTGTCTCTGCAGGACAGTTCTGTTCAATTGCACACCTCAGTGATAATGATGATGATAATCTTCATGCATGCACTGTCTTTGATGTGAAAAATAGCGATGCAAGTAAAAGCACAGAAAACCAAACCAGTATCACACTTTTAACAGTTATTGTCCATCATCTGATAACAATAATCTAATATCTTCTAGCACTTTTAGAATTTTGCATCTTCCTCTGTGCCCATTTTTTTCAAAATGAATAACTTTACAAAATCCTACAAGACACAAGAAAAACACAGTCAACTGTACATGGTTGTTTTGAACATATTATATTATTTAATGACTGCAGGAAACTCACTCCAACAGAGATATTCAGACATTTGATCTGCTGTTGGACAAATGTAGCCTGAACTTCCAGTGAGCTTATTTTACTCATTTAATGGGGAAAAAATGAAGCAAACAGATCTAAATATTTCTTCTGCTGAGTTTCAGTGCTAATCTTGATTTCATTTGAAATGGCGTGCAAAAGAAGACAGATAAGACCGTTCACGTGTGTCGTCAACAGGGCAGGCAAATCAGAAACAGCTCAATCTTATGGAAAACGTTTCCTCAGTCATTTCCCATGGCCTTATTTGGATTCTTATAGACGTTTGGCTCATTTGTCTGCCTGGTCTTAAATGTCGAGTTTTTGGGGGGAAAGCTGCCATGGTGTGAGGCTTTGTGGCCTTGAGAACAGCTTTACCCTCTTCAAACCAGTCGCAGCCGGAGCACCAAACAGAAGATTAATGCTTTGCACATGGATGATTGACAGCTATTTATTTGAAAACCGATTCCAATGTGCTTGTTGAGTGCATGACTTTGAGGTCCTGAGATATTTTGGAAATCTGTCTGTGTTTAATTAGGCACTTAATATAAACACTGTCGACGACACAGTGAAGTGCCTGCAAAATATGTGCACATTCAGTCCCTCAGGAGTGAGAAGAAAAAGACCCAAAGTGATGTGAGGTCACCCATAAAAGTACAGTACTAAAACACTCTATGCTACATTTATTACAGAGGACATTTACTATCAAAATGTGAAGCCCAATGAAGTCAAACCTGCTCAGAAAATTGAGATTTCTTTCTTTTGCTCTCCTGTTGGTGCTGTTGGTGCTGCATGTGCATTAGAGTGGCAGCAGGGGGCGCCATGTTACTACTTAATGCCAGTTTGTTTGCTAAAATGACTGAGGCTCATGTGCCAGTGGAAACTCAAAGCCACAACACTGCAGATAATTCTGCTTTTATGACTGAAATAAAAGTCAACATTTTACTTTTTGTTCAAAATTAACAATATATTGATATTCATTTAACAATGTGAAGTGTGGTGTGCACACTGCTCATAATTTACTGCACCTTGATAATAACTTTAAGCTTCAACTCGAGTATCTGTTGTCTTCCTGTAATTCTCCTCTGTATGTGAGCCAAAATGATCAAATATGTTTCATCAACATGTGTTTTTATTTAGGAAAAATTCCACTAATGTATTTAAATGGGCAACAATTAATACGTCAAAATAAAGGCCTGCATTTCTTGGGATAAATTCCCCTTTTTTGCAGTGATCCTATATTTGCTCAACCAGTCACCAAACATGTCGAGAGTTCCCAAAACATCTGTTATAAGTTATGTGTATATATATATATACAATGTAATGAAATATTACCATATTCACAGACAGCCACCATCAAGACATATTTGAGAAGTACTGAACGAGCAGTGTAGAAACAAACCTGAAAAAATGGTTCTTTGCCTGTGAAGCTTCAACCTTAAAGCTCAGACTACTTGATGACTAAAGAGTAAAATCTAAATGTGGAAAGTAACTAAGTACATCTCAAGTACAATACTCATGTAAAAACTTTGCATTTGTATTTAACTTGAGTGTCTCCATTCTCTCCAACTTTCTGCTTCACTATATTTCTGAAGCAAATGTTGTACTTTTTAATCCATTATATTCCTTAATAACTTGAGTTACTGGTTACTCATCAGATTGGTAATATATAACCTACATTATATCAAGAAAATAATTATGATCAGTCGTTATACGTTAAGATCAATGGTTCTAATCTAATAATGTGCATTTTTGTGAAACTGGTCATCCTGCATGTTGAATACTTTTAGCATTTTAAGTATATATTCTGTACATATTCGGTTTACTGTATTTTTATATAATTATTATTTCTATTGTGTTCTCTGTATCAGAGCAACCAGAACCCCCCCCACACACACACACACACACTCTCTCACCCCCCATAAATAAAGAACTCTCATTCTGATTCTAATAAGACTGTGATGATATTAAGTTTAACTTGAGTAACATTTTAAACGCAGTGACTTTTACTTTTACTTACTGTTTCTACACTGTTAATAAAACTAATATCTGAGTACTTGTTCCACCCTTTTGATGCCAACGTGCCTCCATCGTGCACTTTTACGCGCTGGCCGCTGGGGGGCAGGAGTGTGTCGTGTATGAAGGAGGCGACTCAGTCCCGGATTTAAGACCCTTCAGCCTCTCTGCAGGAACCCTGTGAATCCAGTAAAGGTATAATTACTCTCTCTTAACCATTCATTTATAGAAAACTAACACTGCATAAATATCCCAATAATCTGCACCTGTAAAGACTCAGTGTGTGTGTGTGTGTGTGTGTGTGTGTGTCCATCCCAGAGAGGAGCTGCAAATGTTAAAGGGGGTGTCCACTTATCAGCTCCTGCAACACACACCTAACTGATGGTTAATTAGTATTGTTTTTTAAAGATTGTACAGGTATGATCAGACAGGATTAATGCACAGCTGTATCCTCACACACACACACACAGACACACACAGTGCAGTCAGCAGGGGTCACCACACATGCAAATGACAGAACAAAGACACGCGTGTGTGAGAAAACTCTGTGAGGTTTCTCCCACAGATTCTACTGGTTGATTTTCTCATGATTTATTTACCACCATCATTATTATTATTATTATCTCTTGTGTTGGAACTTGCAGGGAAGTTGTGAAAAAGTTGCTCTGTGATAAAGTGTCAGTCAGGTCAGTTTCCAAGGTGAAGATGAAGAGGCTGACTTCTGCTGTCTGAGAGCAGCTGGGATTTTCCAGATAGGATGTTCACTTTAAATCTCACAGCCGAGGCCACATTTCATCTGCTCAGCTCCACTAAACTCAGTCTGTTTGTTCAATCTGCCTGTTTTACTTCTGTTTAGTTCACTGTTTTATCAGTAAATGTATAGTAAGAAATATTTTCGTTTTTATGGGATTTAAGGAAGATTCTGGTGAATTTGCTAAACCTGCTTTTATTCTGTTGACACCACAAACTGAAATGAGAAATAGAAATACTCTTTAAGTCCATAAAAATCTTGCCTTAAATTTATTGTTAATATTGTACAAATTCTACCTTATTTGCAGACTATTTGACTCTTAATAAACTATACGAGCCAGCTGAGACCAGATGAGTTCACTGAAACAGAGCACTTCCATCAATGTTTGCTCTTCATGCTTCGTACTTTCAAAATGATTTTTACACGCTCAGATTCTTATTAAGAGTTTTTTTTTACTTATTCTAGTGCAACAATCTACATCTTCAAATAAATGTGCTATTTAGAATTATTACAGAAATTAGATATACAAAGAAAATATATGTATTCTGAAATATATATAGGACTATGTTTGAAACGTCTGTATGGCACCAATAAAAAATAATAATAATAATAGTGTTTGTAATTTATTCTTCTGTTTTATTCGATATTTCTCAGTGTGATTAACAAACTGCTGACAGGCCTCAGATGAAAGGATGAATTTGTCTCCTCTGTCAGACTGAAAAGAACAAACTGCAGCATCCCCTTAATGGCGTCCATCTCCGTGATGTTTGGAGACGATGATTTCCATCAGGCTCAAAACACACACGTGTTGTTTTTGGGGTTTTGCAGTCCACACAGCGAAACATCACTCTCATGAAGCCGTGAGAGAGAGAGAGGGGGGGGGGGGGTCATAGCTCTGTTAACACCCGCTCAGTGTGAATGACATTTGGAGGGCTTCATTTAAAAAAAAATCCCACCTCAGTCCCAGCAGCCGCTCGCACCCAGGGAACCTTTTTCTCACCCACCTCGACCAAATGATCTTCATTTAACCTTTAATTAGTTTCTGCACACCGCCCACCGGCGCTGTCGGGGGGCAGCAGGGAGCCCCCCCCCCCCCCCTCTTCTTTCATGTCCGTGTGTTTATTCAGAGGCTCAACCAGCTGATGAGAGTTTCTCACAGACTGCAGCCTGATGACAGTCAGCTCATAATGGCTCATACCTTCGCTCTGGCACTTTTTAGGCACGCAAAAATGTTTTAAAAGCAGAAATATAAAATGTTCACGCTGCAGGAGGCCTGTGGTTTTCGGGCCTTGTGTCGGTGTGACACAGAAATAACTAAATACACTTGTGTTCTGCTGCGTAAATATCGGGCGCTCTGGTTTGGATCATTTGCGCTTTTACGCAGCGTTTTGATATTTTGGGAATCAAAAGGAAGATCCTCTAATTTGGTGCGAAGCTTTGATGCCCGAAACCCCAAAATAAACCCACTTTCTCCTTGTCAAAATAGTTAATAAGAAGAAGTTCACTTGCGGCTGCCGAAAACGATAAATGAATGAACAATTACAATAAATGTCCCGCAGTCTGAGTCAGCAAGTGAACTTTTCGGCATTCTGGGCACACCCTTAACAGCGTTTTAATAACTTCACTTCTCAGCTGAGGAGAGAGGGGATGATAGAGAGGAGGGGGGGAAGGAGAGGAGGAAGGGGTGGGGGGGTGTAGTAACTTTTGTCGCCACGCAGCTTTTCCACAGGTTCATTTCGTCCTCCAATTGGATGATGGAGCACACATTCGGGGAGGAGCAGCGCCGAGCAGCCAAAAGGGAGGAAAAAATGTGAAGGGTGAAAAAAAGTTGCTCGCCGTGTGGACTCCAGCTCCTCCAGCCTCACTTTGAGCCGCCTCACTCTCCAAATGTTCAGAGCAGCAGTGCGCGCTCTCTCCGCTTCACCGTGGCGAGCTGTGCCTTAAAAAGAGCCTTTTTAAAGAGACGACAGACAGAGGAGAGGACGCGCACGCAGAGCCGAGGCTGTGACTGTCCGGGCCGCGCACTTTGGGGAGCTTTTACGCGTTGCGCAGGATGCAGGCGCGCTACTCCGTGTCCAGCCCCAACTCTTTGGGAGTCGTTCCGTACATCAGCAGCGACCAGAGCTACTACCGGGCCGGCGGCGGATACACCGGGATGCCTGCGCCCATGAGCATGTACTCACATGCGGCCCACGACCAGTACCCGGCCACCATGGCCAGGGCGTACGGGCCGTACACCCCCCAGCACCAGCCCAAGGACATGGTCAAACCCCCCTACAGCTACATCGCCCTCATCACCATGGCCATCCAGAACTCCCCGGAGAAGAAGATCACCCTGAACGGGATCTATCAGTTCATCATGGAGAGGTTCCCCTTCTACCGGGACAACAAGCAGGGCTGGCAGAACAGCATCAGGCACAACCTGTCTCTCAACGAGTGCTTCGTCAAAGTGCCCCGGGACGATAAGAAGCCCGGCAAGGGCAGCTACTGGACCCTGGACCCGGACTCCTACAACATGTTTGAGAACGGCAGCTTCCTACGGCGCCGGAGGAGGTTCAAAAAGAAGGACGTGCAGAGGGACAAGGATGAGAGGGACAGGCAGGGCAAGGACCCCTCTGCGCGCACCCCGGGCAGGGAGCAGGACCCGCCGGGCCAGGGCACCCAGCCGGTGCGGATCCAGGACATAAAGACGGAGAACGGGAGCTCCACGCCGCCGCAGGCCGCGTCCCCGACCCTGAGCGCCGTGCCCAAGATCGAGAGCCCCGACAGCAGCAGCAGCATGTCGACGGGCAGCCCGCACAGCGTGCCCTCCACCCGCTCACTCAGCATGGACGGAGCCGAGCACCACCACCACGGCGCGGCCCCGCAGGGCTTCAGCGTGGACACCATCATGACCAGCCTGCGCGGCTCCCCGCAGGCCGAGCTGTCCCCGCCGCTCATCGCCTCCTCCCGGACAGGTGTCGCCCCCTCACTGTCGCTCAGCTACTCCCCCAACCAGACACCCACCTACAGCTCCTCCACCTGCAACCAGAACGTCATCTCCACGAACTCCAACGCCACCTACCACTGCAACATGCAAGCCATGAGCCTGTACGCGGGGGACCGGCCGTCCGGGGGCCCCCTGGCCGCGGCCACCACGGTGGAGGAGGCTCTGCCCGACTATTGCATCACCACCACCACCGCGTCCCCGCTCGGACACGGAAACCTGAGCCAGGCGGGCCAGGACGGCCACCACGCGCACCAGGGCCGGCTCGCGTCCTGGTACGGGGACCTGAGCCACCTGAGTCCGGGATACCCGGCGCAGCAGCAGAACTTCCACTCGGTGCGGGAGATGTTCGAGTCCCCGCGGCTCGGCCTGAACGGCTCCCCGGTCAGCGGGAGTAACAGCTGTCAGATGGCTTTTCCGTCCGGACAGTCCATCTACCGCACCTCAGGAGCTTTTGTTTATGACTGCAGCAAGTTCTGAGGGCCGCAGTGCCTCCTCTAAATGAATAACTCTAATATATGTTTTCTATATTTTTTTGTACTTTTGGTCTTTCATTCACACTCCGAATGGACATAAGAGGTTCAGAGTTTTTGTCGAGGCGTGTGTAACACCGAAAACACGTAAGTTTGCTTCCCTCTCACTTTGAGAATTGTTTATAAAGACGGCTCAGATGCCAGCTTTTATGACTATAGACTGTAAATTATAACCTAATATAGTAATTTATTTTTTAGGAAAAGGGAGTGGTTGGATATTGAGGACCAAACACTTAAAGTTTTTCCAGTTTTCTTATTGCTGCCTTTGTTTGTCCCAGTCCTTGTATAGAAATAGAGGGGGGACTGTGTAGTCTATACTGACTTATTCTATTCATTTTGTCTTATTTGTTAAAAACTATTTTGAAGGCATTACATTTTGTTTGTTTAATAAAGTGCCGTCTATTTGATTTTAATTGGAGTGATTTATTAGCAGTGTAACGCTAAAGGAGAGGAGTGTTTTTAAAACCAAAACAGAAGATAAACAAGAGGAGGTAAAAATGTGTAAAATATTTTACATTATTTTTAACTTGCTATATGCTTTTAAAATGGTGGCCACAGAAAAAAAAGCTCTTTTTAAACAGTGTGTGTAGTTTGAGCGCGTTATATCTTATATTATATTATAACCTGCGTGTATCTGAGTCTTTCAGTGAATCCACATCATTTACATTTTCTAATCCATGAAATAAAAAAAATAATGAAGGACAGTAGTTAAGCTTCACAGCAACTGTTTGGCTTATGAAGGAATATTTTATTCTAAAGTAGCAGGAGGTCTGCGGCCCTACTTTGCGCTGCGGAGGCTCAAACAAACCACGGCCTGGGTTACGTTAAAAATCAGAGAGAGGCGACACTGCTTCATTTTTACCTTCAGTATAAAACCTTCAGGCTCACATGCAGGACGTGTATTTTTTTATATTCAGACATATAAAAACACGTGTGCAGCAGCCGAGCAGCGCGCTCTGGACTCTCCAAAGGCCTCTGTCAGCACAACAAATCAGTCAGTGCAGCCTGAGCAGGCTTCCGTGTGTCTGCTGTGTGTGTGACTGCTATGTGTGTCTGCTGTGTGTGTGACTGCTGTGTGTGTCTGCTGTATGTGTCTGCTGTGTGTGACTGCTGGGAGGGTTCGGATGCAACAAAAGCTGCAGCTGCATTTCTTTTGGACGTGTTTGGCTGCAGAGGCTGCAGGCCCTGCAGAGCATCCACTGTCCTGCAGGCTCCACATTTAGAGAGTGAAATATCACTGCTGTCACATGTTTGTTTGAGGCTCAGATTAGCAGGAACATCAGGACTTTTCACTGGAGCGTTTTTCATATTTAGTTCAATGTGTGCAGGCAGCTCCACGTGGCAGCCTGCATTTCCCCTTGTTAGCCACAAAATAATAAATCATTATAATTAGAATAATAATTATTGCATTCAATATTCTATAATATATATATATATTTTTAAAATGTTTATCAAAATGAATCATTTCATAAAATAAACCTTTCAGCAGTTACATAAATAATATTTAATGTCTGTAAGTAATTTATGAAAAGTATTCTGGCAAAAATAAAAGAACAACAATAATCATAAGCACAGTAACAGGGACGATGGGGACTTTAGTTGTGATGTTTCCAGGTCTGAATGAACCTCGTTTTTTGTTTGTTGGTGTGATCTGATCCTTCGCCCTTTGCTCTGATACGGCGGCCTGCAGGACACATTTTCACTCTCTCTCTCTCTCTCTCTCTCACACACACACACCTCTGGACCCTCTATCTGTGTGTGTGTGTGTGTGTGTGTACGTGCAGGTGTGTGTGTCCCGGGCGGGCGGTGAAAGCTGGCTGTCAGAGTGAGGCCTGTGTGGATGAGCTTTTAATGAGTCAGTGAAACAAACAGATTGCAGACTGTCCAGGGAGGGGGGGGGGGAGGGGGGTCAGCTGCAAACACGTCCAACGTCGCCCCGCGCAGAGAGCTGCCTTTAAAACCTGCACACACGCAGATTGGCGCCTCGAAACAAACGTCTCCGTGATTGATGCGCCACTCGAGGGTCAGGAAGGAAAAACCAGAATCATTTTTCATTATAAGGACAAGACAGGAGGAGGTGGCAGAGGTCAATGGAGAGGATGTCAACAATGCACTTCAGGACAGTCACTGCCTGATGTGCAGGCTGCGCGGGGCCAAGGGTGGCAGTGAGGCTGTGAGGCTCGGTCAGTGTGTGTGTGTGTGTGTGTGTGTGTGTGTCAGTCTGCACTGTTCACACCGCACACAGACGGGCAGCCCTCATGTGTGCGCTCAGTGAGGAGTGTGTGAGGACACACACCAGGCCCAAACACTGTGGAGCCTTTTTACAGAGCGCGGAGGGACTATTTTATTGTAAAGACACAAATTTGGATTTTTAAGGCGCCTTTTCCTCCAGAACAATGAAATGAATGAAATGTATTTTTCAGCTGAGGAACAGGGAAACTAAATCCACTGACCTTTTGTATTTTAGCTTTTTATTTTCAGCAGCTGGAGCTCAGTGGTAAAACTTCACACGGTGATCGCGGATTTATTATCACTGCGTGCTTTATGTCCAAAATCGAGGAAAATCCCAGAGTATGAAACATAATCCAGATTTTTAAAGAGTAGAAAAATCTATTTTACTGTTTATATAAACAGACTGAAGGCGTTTATATTTAAATACAGAAAATGTGTGTCGGTTTAAAACCAACATGCAATGCAAGACTTTCTCTTTCTCTCTCTCTCTCACACACACACACACTCTTCACCGTGTCTGAGGTGTGTGTGTGCTCGTGCGGGTTGTGTCTCAGTGGAGCAGAAGCGATGGTTTAGATCTGGTCTTTAATCCTGCACCATTTGAAGTTTTGTTTCCGTTTTCGGCCTCAGACGTTGTTTAGTTTTTTTCTTTTTACTCCTGAAATCCTCCACAGAAAACCTTCATGTAGTTCTCCCATCAGAGCAGAGATGATCCCACAGAGGGATTCAAACGTGAAACTTTCATGTGAATTTCACGGCGGTGATGTGACAGCTGCACTCCGGACTCAGTTTTTAATAATAATAAAAAAAAAAAAACACGTTATTTTTATCCAAAAATCCTCCAGACTTTATTTCTATCTCTTCATTTGACACTTGTCCGCAGGATTTTATTCATTTTCAGAGTTCAGATCTTCAGGTTTTATTTAGTCACATTAGTGTGTGATATACAGATGAAAAATAAATATGCTTATTTATTCTGATAATTTAGGAGAGCTGTGCACACAAACACGCGTTACAGAGAAGTCACATTTCTTTAGTGTCTCATTTATAAGACTGCTGCTTTTAAATACAACCTCAGCATCCTCTGAAAAAAGAACAAAAAATATCCCCGTATTTGTTATTAAGCATATTTAGTGACGGAGGTTTTATATGAATTCATGAAAACATCTGAAAGCCGTAATCATCATTTCATTTATTCCCAATTCATTATAATTCAACACTGCGCGGATTTTTTTTCCAGATTATTTTAATAATAATTAAATGGCCCTGAAATAATAAAATAATGACGCGTTTTACACAAAATAACATGTCCGACTACATTTGTGAATTTTTAAAGAGCAGCTCCTCTCCTCCCTCCTACACTTTAATCTGATGGATTATATTATCCAGAGAGCAGCGGGGGCTTTAATCTCAGGGCCTCGTCAGCTCTTTCATCTCCTTCGTTTGTTGAAACGTTTTATTTCTCCACATCAGCGGCTCGTCCGCGTCTTTCTCTCCCACAGCCAGCAGGAAAACCTCACCAGCAGACTCCTTCTGCTGAGGGGCCGCTCGGTGCACCTGCGTGAGGCCCCGGGCTCCCTGCGTGTTTCCAGGGGCCCAAACGGGCTCGGAGCCGCATCCGGTTCCGCTCGGAGCGTCCGTGATGCGTTCAGGTGTCGTGGAGCTGCTCACGCCACAGACACGTCACAGCGGCCGGCCCCGAAATAACAGCAGGGCCCGAGAGTAACGAAGTACATTTACTCAAGTACTTTACTTGAATGTAACGTTGAGCTGGTTGAACCTCTGTCGGCCACGCTTCAGCTGGACAAACTGTTTTTTTTTTACTTCACTTTCTTTCTCTGCTTTTCTATGTAAAAAGAAGAAAAGCGTAAACACGACGGAGTGATTTAAATAAAAACTGTCCAACAACATACAAGACGGTTAAAATGAACAGCACCCTCACAGGCAGCTTTAAAATCCCGCTCACCCCTGAACGCATCAGTAATAATTATAATAAAACAGACAGATGCGCGCTTTTACTCACGTGGGGTTTTTTTTTGCCTTGTGATGCTGCTGATTTTATTCAGGCTCTCAGGATGTGAATGCTTCTTACACCTTAAACACACCGACACATCCACCAGCTATAAGGCAGATGATTTACAGAGAAACAGGATTCATATTTATTAACAAGTCTGGAGGTGCAGTATGTTCGCTCGGTGATCTGAGTGTCAGAGAGATTTCAAAACGTATGAAACATAAACTTTATCAAGCACTTTGATTTCGGTCAGTGACAGAGGACAGATGAGGGTCCAGGTTCGTGTTTTAAATGTCTGATGATCCTCTGACTTCAGTGGAAGCTCGCAGCAGACACGTGGGTGGTTTAAGAGAAAGAGCAAAGTCTCAGAGGGTTGAAACAAACGTCTGTAAAGTAAAAACCTCTCATCAGGACCGGCAGCAGCTTCTCAGGTGAATGTGCGGATTAGAGGAGTCTGCTGCTGCTGAGACGCGTGTGTGCTGCAAATAAACACACACACACACACACAAACGCACAGAACCAAGACTTTTTTTTTAATTTTTTTTTTTAACAAATGTTTAATTCCTTATTTTACATGTCCGATTATTAATAAGCCAGTTGATTTAGATTTTCCAGTAAAGGAAAAAAAAATCTATTTATTTATATTCTACCATTTTCTCCTCTGAAAGAAAGAATGTCGACTTTGACAAATAAAATCACTTCACTGGTGATCAAAAGAAACAAAGACATAGAAATGAACCCTGAAAATCGACCTGCCTGCTATATAAATTATGACATGATCAAATAAAAGGCAATTTCTCTTTTGTGATAACAAACAAAATCAAAATAACAGGATACATGACACAGACAGAAAGGCAATAATTGGTTGAGTCTAACCAACTTAACAAAGAAGACAGGACTATTACTTTATTTGGGAAAAGTAATTGAAATACAAATAAAATCCTTCCACTGGAGTGTCAAAAAGTTTCCGCCCTGGCTGGACTGGCTGATTTGGTCTCAGGCGTTTGGATTATTCTTCATTAGCTCGATGTCTGCATCCACCATCTCCTTCACCAGCTCCTGCAGAGGGACAGCACCGGCACAGGTCAGATTATCTCATGAGGGAGAGGAAACTTGATCATTCATCCGTAATGAAAATGGCATGAAAACAAACAAAACAAAACAAAGATTTTAATACATATAAAGATGGAGCTTCTGATTTTCATTTAAAAGCTGTCTCTGTTTGTTACACTCATTTCTGACAGTCCCTCCATTACTGAGGAGTCAAACTATCTACAGCTGGAGTTAACTTACTTATAAATATAATAAATACACGAATAATTCAGTTTCAGCAAGGTGTTGCGGACAGTCAGTAATCCAATATTATTATTTATTGACTTTCATCAGAAATCTATTAGAAGAAAGAATCATGATTAGGCCTGATACTGACCCTCCATGTTTTTTGGCACAGACAAAAGCATGTCATTGTCAGGTCAGATTAGGAGTCTTGTTTGCTTTTTCTTTGATCACTTAGTTCCTGATTTAATTTAAAATCTAGCCAATTCGATACTTTTCTTACATTTAGGCAGAGTTCCTGTTTGGCTGCTTGTGTTCAGACAACCTTTAACATTTGAGAACTTTTTTTGTTAAATGAAAAAAGGTTTCATAGAAAACTCTCTTTATATTTCCCCAAAATATCACTTTGAAATATTTATCGTTAATATGATGGGAAAACACACACAGCCCACATCGTTATTGTTTTACTGAACTCTGTTGTTCACATTAATGCTCATAAAAAATAGTAAGTAGATGTAATTGTAAACAAAAATAGTTATTTCTGATACTTTTACAAGTGTGGAGATCTTGCATAACATTTGAACACAGTTAAAAGCACTCTACATCAGTCAAAAGTTTTTTACATATAGCTTTGCATACCTTATCTTAATATACAGCCAAAAATATTCCTTTTTGTTATTTATTTTTTTAAGAAAGTCCTAAAGTCCTAAAATGCCTCCAATACAGGAGGCTGTTTAATATTCCATATAACATACAGTAAGTTCATATGAGACATGGTTACTAAGACGGAAACGTTGGTCTGAACTCTTCTTTGTATGGACCTGTGGGCCTCTGTAGTCAGTTCATCTTTGTACACCTCCATCTGTTTTGGCCTATTGCTTTATCAAGATACTGATTTCAGCCCAACCAGGTGTGTGACACGAACCTCAAAGGTCACCCTCGGCTTCCAACCCAACTTCTGATTTGCTTTGGTGCTGTCGCCTTGTAGGTAGTCCTGTGAGAGAGAGAGAGAGAGAGAGAGAGAGGGAGAGGGAGAGAGAGAGAGAGAGAGAGAGAGAGAGAGAGAG
>JBAJHX010000106.1:3607136-3628680 GCA_037176925.1 Amniataba percoides
CATGTGCAGTAGATCCACTAATAGAAAAACATCATTATTCCATAAAATGAAGATGGATTAAACAGAATTTCCTGTGACATTACTTGCATGCAGCTCTGCTCATGAATAGTTAGGATAAGTTCACACACTGGCCTCTGATGATCGCCCATAACAACGCAACAACACAAAACGTTCTCAGATTGGGCCAGCAGAGACATTCCGTCTGAGGTCCAGTGACTAAGTCCTTCCAGCCATTATAAACCAGCACAGATAAACCAGCTGGTAAAAATAACATTTAAATGAATCTCAGTTTAACACGATGAAGGCTACACCCTTTCAAAAGGCAGCCAGAGGGCCTAGATATCAAGTTGGAAAGCAGATTAAAATGGAGACTGGTGGGCTCACATTCCTGGGGAGAGAAAGTTTCATCGAATGCCTTTTCCTTTCCAACATATTTTATGTGACTTTACTTAATCTCCCTTCTCATATAAGGACAAGGCTTTTTTAGTTCTGTGTCTGCCTGCATCCCACAATCCCTGATGGTCTTGTAGTGAGTCAGTAAAGGGCAGGGGTGCGTTTGGCTGGAGAGTGAACTAGACCAGACCGAACCAGACCATTCTGGGACAAGCCAAATCAATGTGGGCGAGAGCAGGCCGGGCCGGCCCACGACAGGGCTGGCCAGGCCGTATCAGCCCAAACAAGACTGCTTTCCAAGCCTATTCTGCGCAAGTAAGAACCTCTATCATTCAATTTAAGTCCACATCTACACACATACATTGATACACACACGCAGAGTGACATGGTAGTACGCACAGTTAACTTTCCCAGGCTCCACCTCAGGGAGAACACATCATCCGAATGGCTGCTATGGAGCTGTGATTTTTAGCAGAACAGCTTTTTTTTTCTTTTACCGAACCCCCTATTTTTAGAGATGGCTGAAATTATTAACCCCCCCCTCCCCTTCACCCCCACACACACTCTCTCTCTCCCTCTCTCTCTCTCACACTCACACACACACATACACACAAACACACACTCTCTTCATTCTCCTCCTTTCCCCCTTGCCCCTCCTTGCCTCCTTTTTCTCCTGTTGTGCTTTGACCAAAAAAGTCAGAGACTGCAGCGTTTTTCCTTGTCAGACACAGGCTGTCTGGACGTCGCGTCGAAGACAGACGGGGCTATATTTACAGCCTGACTTCATCCCAAACGCACACAGAGACGCATGCACACGCGGCTGTAACATGGCCGGGGATGACGCAGGGGCGACCGCACCTCTGCGTTGTCTGTTTCGCCCTGACCGTGCTCTGCTGGCTGAGCCCCACGGCCGTGGTCAACCTCAGAGGATGCTCTTTCACAGACAACAGCCTGTTACCCTGAGGAGGTCACAAACTTTGAGGGATGAGTTGATCATTGTGAGTCCAAAACATTTTATTCACACAGAGCTGCTTCTGGTGGGCCCCCAGAGTATTTTAAATCAAGACCGTGTCCAAGGGAAAGACAACTTAAAGGAAAGAAAACAACATTTTGAGGGTTTTTTACTCACTAGACGACAAAATCACTCCTGTCAGCCTAACTTAGCATAAGATATAGTGTCCCGTATCTAAGGCTCCTTGTTTTAACTTTTTCCAGATGATCTCTAAAAAATACCATCAGCAGGTAAATCAATTTTCATCTAAATCCTGTCTCCATGCACCCAAAACTAGTTGCATTTTCATGTTGCAATAACATACTGACTGCCAGGTTATAGTAAACAGGGTCCTTTTATGAGAAGAAATTGATGGAAAATACAGAATAAATGAGGAGAAAATGCAATTGAGCTGCTTATTGTACATGCAAAATCTGTCTCATCAAGTTGAAAACAAGAAAAGGTTGTCAGGATTCTTATTTTGTGAAAGAGTAGGATAAGATGGTACATACCACATACAAGTCTGTGCATTAAGCAGGAAGGTAGAGACGGAAGGCGATTATCTTAGCTTAGCATAAATACTGGCAGAGGGGGATCTCTCCAAAGTTCAAATAATACGCCTACAGAAGGCTCTAAATCTCATCAACATGATGTACCTCGCTTGTTTAATCTGTATACAAACACAAAAATTAAAATGACAATTTATGGTTTTAGGAGTTACACGCTGAAACTATTTCCTGATGAACAACAGCTGGGAGCAGTAACTTTGTAGAGTCTTGCAATCACAGTTAACTTACCACCCGGATTTGACAAGCTGCGCTGCAGCCACACGCCACACAGACGTCGTGAGCCAATGGATAAAATGTTACAACTGCTACAAGCTACAAAGTCTGAGCTAAAACTTCTGATTCCCACCGCTCTGTCAATGTTAATAATACACTTTGATGTGAAGGTGGGTAGTTCAGCTTGACTCCAACCCTGACCAGCAAGAATAAGAGAAAATGCTGGAGAGGGTGAACAGAGCCTTTTAATAATCATACACACTGAGCATTATCCTAAAAGCCAGAAAATTTGATTTTATTGCAGCTAGAGGCTACAAGTCTTTTCATTTAAAAGACACACGTATATTTGACAGGCTTGTTTAGGAGATTGGTTAAACAAACAGAGAGGATGCACTCTTTGAAACTTCTGTCAGCGGCAGAAAATCTCACTTCCTGCGAGCATTCAGCTGTAACAACTGAGCTTTGTCCGGGCAATGAGAGACTGCTACAATCTCAAACTGTGCTTTCTAAATAGACTTTAAAAGGTGATTATGTTTTAAGTTTGAAGACAGATAATGAAATTAAATAAAATATTAAAATAGAATAAAAAACAATAGTGATTAGTAGGCTTATTTTCATATTTTGGACAATGCCTGTCATCTGATTTTGGCAAAATACTGTAAAAAAAACACTGTTGCTACTGATGAAAACACTGTAGGATGTTTTTGGTTAAGACACAGCACCTCCCTGCTTTAGTGATGTACCTCAATGATACCTTACAGATCATGTGAACATGTAGACAGATATACTGTGATGGAAAAACTGTTGCAAGGAGAGCAAAATTCTTTTGCACAACAATGTTCATACCATCAATCAAGCCTGCACCCATTCCTTTGATATTATCAGCGTGTCTGTACATCTAAACATAGCCACATGCACGGGGAAGTCCACAGATTCACACACATACACACACACACACACACATATACACACACACACACTTGAACTTGACTGTGACCTCTGGCTCTATGAACAGTGAGTCCTCAGTAAACAATCTTTCCATGTTTTCACCAGAGGAAGGGAAGGGGTCCCATAAAGACTGTCATTCACTATTTAACCCTAAAAGACACAAAATTAATGCACGCACGCACACACACACACACAAATGCACCAGCACACACACAGACGCGCAGGTTGGGCCCAGCTCCATGTAATGTGGACAGAGCCCCTGATTCTTGGAGCTCGGCGATAGCGTCATTTTTACACCGTGAGAACAGGAGAAACACATTTCTCAAAGGAGCCCTCTCATTTGCCGTGGGTGTGTTACCATTTTTGGGGGGGAAAGGGGGGACAGGAACACACACACATCCACAGACACCGTTTAAGATGGTTAAATATAGTAGTTACATGCTAATCTGTCATAGCTGGGTTATGAATAGGCAGCGTGCGGGGGCTAAGGAGGATGTGAAAGTCATCTAAAATAGTCGCTTCAGATTTTCTGGACTGTTATTTAATGTGCTGTACCAACAGTATCACACATACAGGCGCACACGTATGGAACATGGAGGAACGAGTGATGCTCGGCCAGAAAAGCACTTTATTTATTTTGCCCTCTTTGAACCGACAGGAAGAAAAACACGGGCAGGAGGAGTGAACGGACCCACTGACCGTTTCTATCAACTCATATATCTCTCACCGTTCACCACTAAATGCCCGCATAATGTCACATCAAAGCACTTGTTTCCTCGAGAGGGGGAAATCTGCGGAGTGATGGAGTACATGTGCAGTCAGTGTGCAATTCCACCAGGGAACGATGGATCTGACAGGATGAGATGGGACGGGGAATACATCATCAACTTATAAACACTACTAATGGTGCAACAAAGACGATGACATCTTACATACAATTAGAATAAGAGGTCACGCCTTAAAGTGGGAAAATAATACCAACACAGAATGTTATTCAAAAATAGTTCACAAGCCTAATCTTTGTTGATATTTTAATTTATCATCTTTCTCATAAAGTGGTGATCTTACTACGAGGGCAACGGAAGAGGGGGTGTGTTGGTCACTGGCTTCGAGGGGGAAATCAAAATTTAAGTATGAGTTTGAGCGGAGATAACACCATAACACAGGAAGCAAATGTTATGTATGTTTTGTTATCAGTGATGGTGTAACATGATTGGCTACAACAGACAGTCTAACAGCGGCGGATAGATACGGTTTGAACTGTGGGAGTTTTAATATTTTTAGTCCTTGCACAAAATCTGGAAACAGATAATGCCATGGGAAAGTGGAAAGAGACAGGCCAGATGAACAGATGAGCGATATTCATCTGCAGAAAAAAAGAAAGGGAAGAAAAGATAGGGTGAGTCGTCAGAGTCAGAGATTCAGTGGAAGCTACAAAATAAAAAAAGTGAAAAAATAAAGTGCGGAGAGTCACACTTTTTCTTCCTCGGAAGGTTCAAGTGAGAAACCAGAGGCAGGAAGGACAGTTTTGGGGTGGTGAGTAACCATACTGATGTCAATTCAAGCTATCATTGCGAATTGAATTTCCAGACTTTCTCTGCAGGTTAAATTTGAACTTTGACCCAGAAGCACAGGACCCCTGACCTCGCAGCCGAATCCAGCAGCACCACTGCAAGAAGACGACTCCGCTTACACCATAAATGCTCCACTGCTTTTCGTCTGTCACTCAGAATAGTTCCTGCTTTCCTCTTCACAGCTGTGTGTGTGTGTGTGTGTTTGACTGTGTATATGCCCCCTCTCTGCTTAGAATACGGTTCCACAGTGATCTCATATGTGATGCTATCAGCCTGTTTACAGTTTCTCTGCTCCCCTGCGGCCACTACATCGCTTACAAATTGGACAATCAAGAGCAGGTGTGCGTATGAGATACGAATGTGTGTGTGTGTGTGTGTGTGTGTGTGTGTGTGTGTGTGTGTGTGTGTAAATGACTAATGAGGCCCAGTGTGAGTCTCCCGCTCTCCTCCCTCCTACTCAGCTCTTCACTGCAGGTGGAAGAGTAACTCCTCCCCTGGTGAAAACAGGGTGCACACAGACGCCCAGCCTGTAAACTTTAATGGTATTTTGTCACATATTTAAAAAAGCTGTTAGTGTATTTATGGAAGTACAGAGGCCACGGGCCCTCTGTGGGCTGAGTCAAAATGAAGACCATGTTGGATTGATTAGGCGGTCTGAGAGGGGCTGCAGGGCAGCGATCATTTGACACCAACAACTGGAGGGCAGCTCTTTTACTGCAATGGACTTGAACTTTTTGAATTTTGGGTCTTTTTTCTTTTAATTTTTAATCAGTTCTGAGCGGAATCCATGATAGATGACGTGTGAGTTTTTGCTGGATGTGAAAGTTTCTCTGTGTGTCGTGGATCACTGACTGCAATTTCTACTTTTCTTTAGGTAGCAAGTAAGAGACAGCAATCAACTCAAGTAGGCTGATGATGGCTCACAATGGCTCCATGTAGAGGTCCTTATGGGTTCAGCCAGACCAGGCCCAAATCATACTCTTATGTTTAATCATGTCAGATCTGGTCTTGTTTAATAGTCTGGGTCTCTGTATGTTTAATATTCAAATGTATCCAGAAGGATCTTGGAGTGGTGACTGAGCATGCAGAAAATAAATCTCTGTACTTTATTTTGAAAACCAGCATTTCTAACTTTTTAAATAGCTTTTTTCATCATGACAATAATCTTCTAACTATTTAACCTACTGCAGTTGCGATACATAGACAATGAAGGAATGAAAAAAGTCCCTGAATGTTTAACAAAATCTGGGTTTTTCTAATATTTATACGCTGAGACAACACTGACAGAGAGAGGCAGAGGTGAGGGCTGTGAGATGGTCGGGGTCTTTGGGGAGAGCTGGGAACGTGCACATTCATCATTTTCACAAAACATGAAATGGGCACAACATAATATTTTAAAAACAGATAAAATCCCCTTCCATCCTCCGTCCTCTTTATCTCTCTTTTGAGTCACTGTTGATTCATTAACGTTATCTGACCACCACAGCAGGAGCAAAGGGAGCCATGAAACACACGCACACACAAACACAAACACACTCACCATTTCCTGGAACACACGGGCACACACCAAGTTTCCTGTGGGAATTTCTTTTCATATCAGTTATCTGTGATCACCTGCTGTACGTTGCTGCCTGCCTGCCTGCCTGCCGGCTGCATCATGGCTCCTGTAACTCCACTAAAATGTGTCTGTCCACGAGAGAAAACACAGTGCTATGAGGATGAACAAAACATAAAACATAAACATGACAGAGAGCAGAGAAGCGTCAAAAAGGATAAATGGAAAAGAAATTAGAGAGAGAAAAGGAAGACCTTGACACATGCAAGGTGGGCGAGCAACAGCAGAGACATCAGCAAATTCATCTGCTCTCAATACTTGTTTAACAGGATGTAATAGGTTAACAAAACTAAAACACACACCTGAAGCGCCCCAGTTATGGTTGGACTACATTTGAATATGACTACAACTGTTACTGTTTTAAACGGACAGTGACAAAGAGTAAACACACGCGTGTTGACTTTGACAGGAATTTTGATTTTAGATTTAGTGATACTCATTACTACAACAAAAATGTATTTAATCTTAGGAGGATTTTAGTTTTGAAACACAATATAACAGTTACAGTCAAATTTACTTGCCAAAACAATTCAATTGCTACTTCTTTAATATAAATTACTATTTATGTAATATTTAGCCCTTTTTCCTCATGTCTTCATTTGAGTCCATCTCTTTAAATTATGAATGTTCTCTTAAAAAAGGGTAACATATTTAATTAATGTTTGATTTATATGTGATATTGTTTGTTTTGTATGTGTGGTATTAAAAGTAATCCTTTTAAAAGGTTGTTTAATACTCAAATGAATCTGGAAGGATCTTGGAGTGGTAACTGAGCATGCAGAAAAATACATCTATGTACTTTATTTTGAAATGACATTAAAGTTATAACTGAACTGACTGCAAAAAGCACTCTTTTAAATAGTCTTAAATAGTCTGCTCACATTAATGTGGTTTTTATCCACTGCTGTGGCTGAAAATTCTGCATTGCACATTTGTGCTAAATTAAATCAAACGTTCTACACTGCTGCCAATTATCTCAAAGTGAGACACTTATAACTGACTGACGAGCAGGCAAGTCCTACACACATGAAACTGTAATCTTTCAGTATGAAGCATGACTGCATGCTCTTTAAACAGATAAGCTATATTTTGATTGGATGTTCTCAGCACACCATCATACTGCAGTAATACTGCCTGTCAACAAAAATCAACTGTCATGATACATACACTGCTATCCACACAGAAACACAGAAGATGTGATGTTCATTAAGCATAACTTCACCACTCCATACAGTATCATGTTGACACACAAGCACACACACACACACACACACACACACACTTGCTAGTGTTATCAGTGGAGAGCGGCATCCCTCTTGATAGGGAGGTGATAAAATCAGGACATTAACACAAACTCCAGGCCAAATGACACAGAAACGGACAAGCGATCACCGTTCAGTGTCATCACAACATTCCACACGGTCGCACACACATGCACAAACACACACGAAAACATAAAGCTTATACACACTATCCCTCAGCCCATCAGAGGTGTGTGTTTTTGAACTGTTCCTGTAATGCGTCCAGTGTGTAAGATAAGACAGGAGTAGTGTAAACAGTGTGTGTGTGTGTGTATTAAATGTAGTGCCTTGTTGAGCATGGGAAACAGATGCCTCACCCCTGGCTATGAGAGAGAGAGAGAGAATGAGGGAGAGAGGGAGGGGGAGAGAGAGGTTGTGTTTGTATTGGAGCTTTTCAGCAGGGACTCTGCAGTCTTGTGGCTGTTGTCCCACATTGCTCCACGGTCAGACACCCAGAGGGGTACACGGATAATAAAGCAGTGGTGAAGTTCGGCCATTTTCTGCGGTTCTTGCTGACCTTTGTAAATTCTTCACATATGGCAATCTGTGCGTCAAAAGGTCTTGAGAGAGGTTCTTATAGGCTGCACTTTTACCCAATAAAACCCACACGGAGAGTTAAAATGGTACAGTAGCTGTGTAGGGTTCACTAAAAGGAAAAGAACTCAAGCCAGTAAATGTTTTTGAATGTCTTCAGCACTGCCAGTTTTTGATAAGTGGCACCCAGGTTACAATTATGAGTAAATGTTTATCAGTTAAACTTATAATGTTCAGTCTTTTATCCCTTTTGTTGTTGAAATTGGTGCAAACAACTTAATATTCAATACAGGTGGAAAGAATGTTTGAATAATATAATCATTAATGGCAATGCAATGGATTCACAAATTATAGCTCCACACCACAATCTGAACTATATATTATTATCTTGGCAAAGGCCAAGGAATATTGATCTGTGGGTAACCCTAGCAACGATTTGTTGTATTTTACTGCACTTTAATGTTACTGTCCTGCTATGATGTCTTAATTTTCAGAAATCAGTAAAGTCATCTATCGATTTAACTATCTATTCTTCTGCTTAGTGCTACATTACTAATCAGCTCACTAACCTCTCACTGATGAAACCAACCTTGTTGTATATTATTACTTTTAAAAAGATACATGCCACATGTACTGAATAAAGTGATGAATAAGTGCATGATTGAATCCATATTACCAGTGAAACAACAGGAAGGGATGAGCCACTTTGACAATCAAATGACTACATTAGATTCTGACTGCTGGTGAAACTATTTCTGTCTGAATGGATTTCGATTCAAACTGTGTTCTTAACTGAATAATATAAAAGAAGGCACTAGTTTCAGTCGTTTAGGTCCTTGAGTCCACTGAACTGCAATATAAAACATAACTGACAGAGAGGGTCACTTTTTGACAAGCAGAAAAATGCTTGTGTGTGTGGACTACTCAACTCATTTAATTATCTATTCTTTTAAATACTAATTTGTAAGTATGTTACAGTCTTTCACCAGATATAAAAGTATGTTTGATTTACTGTCTAATATTACTGGTTCAATGTTTGCAGGTATTGGAGTTCTTACTCTTAAAGTAAATAGTGTACTTCAAAGTTTGTGGGTTCTGACTTGTAATTTTGTAATTATCAAGTTATCAGATTCATCATTTGTCCAAACACTTGCCTTATGAAGTACAAAATAAGTGAGTACACTGTCCAGGTACTTTATTATTGATGTGGAAAATACATTATTATGGAATCTGTGTATTGATTAAGAATGACAGAAGATGACAGTTGCATTTTTTATGCGAGTTGAAGACTTTTTCCCACCATAACATCCCCTGAACTGAAAAATTAAAGATATCTAGCCAACACAAAGGAATTTATCAATGACACATGAAGCACTGATATTTGTCAGTTTGCACACCTGAGATGCTTCAGGTCCCTTGTTGACTCATTATTATGATGCCATCAGGCCCAAGCTGGTCTACCACAGTCACTGAGAATGTACATGAAAAAATGTTCATCCATCTCTTCACTCCTTTTCACTTCCTCCCTCTCTCCCCTCATCCATCTCTCACACTTTCTCCCTCTGTTTTCTTCACTCAGTCTCTCGTTCTGCAAATCCCTTCCCACCATCTCGGCCGTCCTCCCACCAAACTAAATGGATCCATCCCAGTGATGGTGCCTGAGGGTGCACTAACTCTGCCCTTACACTTCTGCTCCAGCCCTTCCTGTGGAGCTGCAGAGGGAGTCACAAAAGGAAGTCTTCATCTCAAAGGACAGCCCACTTCCTCCTGAGAAAGCGGGATGAAGTTGAGGGTTGAGAGGGAGAATCGCAGAACAACAAACCTGTTTGTTTGCACCACAGTGAGCAGGAAAAAGAAAGAAGTGGTGTTGGATGGTGACCACTGTGGATGGCGAGTTCAGTGAGAAGTTTATCACATTCCCAATGCCATGCTGTAATTTGAAAATATCATTTAACTGTGCAGAGCAACCTTGATAACTTGTTGATAAGTTTGCTGTAAAAGTGTCTTGGAAACCTGAATAAGCCTAAAATATGTCAACCCACTGTAGCAGTTAACCTAGACTCTCTCTGATCTGATCTCTGAGCTTTAAGATTTGACTGCACCTTTTGATCACTACCAAATTGTTGTTGGCATTTGTGAAATTGAAGTGAGTGGGTGTTAAGGTAGCGTATGTTTTACAAACAATAGACAGTGAGCGTTGGCATTGGACCGTCACAGTCAAAAATGCCTATGATTAATATATTTCTTAGAGACATTGTTCAGGGTAGGGAACAAAAACACATGATAGAGTTCGGAATTGTGTTCAGGGTTGAAAAAAAAACTTGTATTTGTTGTTTGTGGCAGATGTGCTGAACAACACCCCCTTCTTCAACTTCTGTACCCAGATTCAAGAGATAAAAAGGCACATTATTTCCTGCACTGGTACTGAAAGTTGGCACTGGAGGAACATCATGTGCTGCAGCATTTCAACATGATCGTAACTCACAGAGATGTTAGGCTGGTGTTCTCTGCAACCAGAGGACAGACCAGCTGGTAATTCGTGTTCTAAGGAAAGCTCCAGCTGAGGCATGGTCGAGGTTTCGGGAACAGGCCAAACTTTTAAAAAGCCTTTTTTTTTTAAAGTCAGTGTAACACAGCCAAAAGAAAGGTGAGGGGCCGTGCAGTAAACAGGTGGGTGGTCATATGTTCAGTGCATGTGGACGTGTATATACGAGTAAATTTTATCCAGGAACCTCATTGTTTCCTCCTCACGGTCGAGTACAGCCTCTGTCAAACTCTCAGTTTTGCTGCATAAATCAGTGGAACCACTTAATATTTCATCTGCTGCTGCTGGCCAAAGGCCTTGGCATCGGCAGCCATGAATTTCCAGCATTTCAGCTGTATGAGCATGCATAAACATTTTGAGTAATGAAAACATGCACCTGCACACCATAAACATGCACACACATTAAAGAATACTGTGGACCAAACTATAAAATCAAACCAGCAGCGCACAGAGACAGGGGTTAAACAATTCATCTCTGTAACAAGCCTCTGAACAATAGAGCCAGTGTGATCTGAGGTATGTATTATGAAGAGAAAAAAAAATCTGTCACTCTCATTCACTTTCTCTTTCACAAACATTACACACACACACACAAACACACTCTTTCTGTCTCTACACCGCACGTTATTGTAGAAAAAACCTCAAAGCATAAAAAAATGACATCCATTTACAAACTGGAACAGTTCAAATTCACAAGAAACAAAAGCACTTTCTGTATGCGAGCGACAGTTGGCAGGGAGCGCGATACAGAACAAACGACAGGAGTGTTTTGAATTTCCCCCAGGCACACTCGCTGAGACTTAGTGGGAAATATTTTCCTTCCTATCACACACACAATTGGCCTGAGGGTGTTTCCCTGAATCTAGATATTCAAAGAATCCTTTGTTTTGATAAGATAACAGTTTAGAGTCAGAGGGAGGCAGCAGCTTGAGTGAGGCACTTATGCAACAACAACAATTTCTCTTTCTGTATCAGTAAACTCTGATGAAAGGCTCCCTCACTGTATGTGTTGCACTGAGTTCATTATATACAAAGGCATGCAAGCGCACCAACTTCCCTCAACTTTCCTCAACTTTCCTCTGTGTTGTTGTTGTTTAGTTCTTTTTTTTTTTTTTTTTTACTGTAAATCACCCCGTCTGACTTTTCCATTATGAGCCTTAACAGGCAATCACAGCCTACATTACCTTGGCAATCAGGATCATGTTGTCATGTAAAGTCAAATCTGTCAAACTCTGACAGATTGGGAGAAGCAAATCAAAGCTGCTGGCACACTTCCACTCCGACAGCAAACAGCAATTTCTGATAATCCTCATATAATTAATGGATGTTTATATTTCTTGAACAAGAACAGAGGACTGTAATATTCTGACTGACATCAAAACAGCATTTTGTGACATTGCTAAAAAAAATCCCAAAAACAATAGTGTTACTGTTTGAAACTGCGCTTCGTGTTTAATGAGACAAAAAAAATGTAAGTTTACCTTTGAAATATGAGGAAAAGTCCAGTCTTTGTTTGACAGTGATTTATGCAAATGTATACGTGCAATCTGATGATATGAGCTAGTTAGATTTGAAGAATATTCCCCAGACTAAGGAGACAGAAGGAAATACATGCAGGTGTAACGCTGATTTAAAGACATTTTACAACCTCTCAACCTCTCATTTGTTTTACATAATTAATTATGTTCAAAGATTTGCTTTCATTGAGAGTACAATCTTTCATGTACTGTGCTGCTTTTTTTTTATTTTATTGACTAGTTATGCTCAAAAGGTGGAGCAACATTTCTTTAGCACAATTAGTGGAGTTGTGTTTCTCACTGCCTGGAAAATCTAATTCTCACATTCTATCTCTCCCAGCTTTGTTATTGGTCTCTATAAAGTCAAAAATACTCCACTATAAGTGACCCCTTTCACACTGTAACATTGTTTTATAATTACTGTTTGACACAAAAATAGAAAATATCAATTCTAGCAAATGCATAGCAGTAAAAGTGATCAATTCTCCTGCTGAACTATGTTGTGGTATACTGCAAGTGTAAAGCAGATTACAAATGACAATACCAGTACAAATACTTCAAGACTGTTCTAAAACTTTATGGTTACATTTCACATCTTGTAGAACGTAGTCCGGCCGGTCTTCAATTGTCATCATGCCGCTAAAGCACCCTTGGCAAAGAGAAAGTTAAAGAGGGTCGGGGTTGGAGGGAGAATGGGGCAGAAAAGATGCAGATCTGGATGGGGTTAACCTTGAGTGGACCTTGCGGGTGGGTGGTATAGAACCAGACCGGCTTCTTTACATACTTGAGTTACAAACCTCGTTAAAAGCCAATTAAGCAAAATAATAATCCACGCCAAATTAAACAGAAACTCACAATCAGCAGCTCTGCCTTCTACCAAAATAAAAATGAAAGAGATCATTTTGAACAAAGGAAATATGATCTCCAGTCATTTTTTTCCCGCAGTGTGTGTGTGTATGTGTCTGAGCCGAGAGTCTGGTTCCCAGGCTTGTGGACCACCGGAGTGAGCAGGTCGCGCTCAGAGGCAGTTAAAGCCCCAGGCACTGTAAAAGACACAAGCTGAGAGTCCAGAACTGGACCGGCTCTTCTTTCAGTGGGACAGTTTATGTGACGGACACAAGGGGCCAAGTGTAAAACTTAGGGGAGGCTAATTGCTGGGATTCCAGCGGCCTCAGCGAATAAAGCAAGTGGCCATAAAAGCACATGGTAGTGATTAGGCCACACCGATAAACATCTACAGTACGCTCCTCTGTCTTTTTCTTACTAAAGTGCACACCCACAGAGCTATTTTAAAAAATGATGCAAAACAGGCATCTACAGATAAGCATCTGATAAACACGCACAAGCAGAGAAACACCTGTGGTAATGACATCATTCAGGTGTGGTGACAGCTACCAGCTAAATGCAGGGCGCCTCCATGCTAAAACGCTCTGATAAATAATTTTCCATACTTGAATCAACACTGATAGTTGCATAAAATATGCGCAACCACACAAAGACCCTACGGCTGAAACAATTATCCAGAATGATTGACAATGTCAGCAACAAGTTATTGAATAACATCTCAGGTGTTGATTCTACAGTTGATTTGTAGGATCATTCTGGCAACATGTAAGCATACACAGCATTAGCAGTAATACTCAACACTTCAAATGCATTATTTCCTAACAGCACATTATAACATACCCTACTCTGGTATCTAAAGCGTTGGTTTAAAAGTCAGAGTTCCTTTAGCGTCTGTCTTGATACTGCAAGATTGTACGTGTTTCTTCTGCACCTGCTCTTTTTTTTTCTTTTTGCTGTGTTCAAATACTTAAGAAGCAAGTGAAATATGACCAAAGGTATAGTATTTCATCTGGTAACTCACAACACATGCGCTAATCTTTATGACTAATTTGATGTGTGATATCACATCACTAAAGCAAGCAAGTATTGGACTGCGCCTTAAAATATTAGTGTAGCATAGTGTCTTACAAAGAAATAAAACCAAAACAAGACAAACAAGTTCAGTGTTTATACTGCCATTGTTCAAACACGGCCAAGCAATTCTCCACATACCACGATAACCTCCAAATACCTGCACAGGAAGAGATGATCATGTGATCTGAACACAACAAATGAGCATCAGACTCTGTCGTAATCAGACTGATTCCAATTCATCTGGACGTGCCTTGTATAAAAGTCTTTTAAAGCTTCCTTCCTGTGTTCATATTGTTGTGTTTTGTTTGATGGTATATAGTCAATGGGACTACAGACTTCTACAAAAACAAAGGTACAAAAACTGTACTTGTAAAGTTTGTGTGTGTGTGGCTGCTGACTGTTTCTGTTCTGCCTCCGGTCTGTCTCCCTGTTCCTCTCCTCTGTATGAAACAGATCCAAAAAGCCCCAGGATCGCACAGTATGAGAGGATGACATGATGTGACTGTACTGGGAACGCCTCAGTGATGGAGGTTTTGGCCGAGTGCAAAAAGCACAATTTTGTAAAAAAAAAAGTGTTGTTTGAGCACAGACTGTTCCTCTCTTCAAGGATCAAAACTGGGTAACTGTACATTTAAATAGATGCACTGTGGTGACATCGACAGTGGTTTTCATACCTGCTGCACAAACTCATGGCACCACTAATCTACAACGTACAATACACTGCTGCTACGTCTGAGGTGTACAAACACACACTCCTGCCCACAGTTCCTGTCCTCAAATCCAGCTGTAGACCCTCAAACAACCTCAAGCAACATAACCCCGCCCTGTGACATACGCACACTTGAAAAAAAGTTATACAAGTAAAAACACCCCAACCTGCTTGTTCATTAAAGACGAGGTCAACACTACCGGGCTAAATCAGTACCATGTGGAGGGCAGGGAGCCTCCCTGGCCTCTGCTCTTCAATATTGTGAGATGAACATCAGAAAGGATGGGCTGATGAGATACATATGTCTAACACTACATTACCACATGTGGGTGTACAGCAGCAATCTTTTCGGGTCAAGGGTTTCAAATCTTTCAACTTGAGATCCAAATTATGTCTAAACAGTGATACCCTGGGTGCAAGATTTATTCCAACAGACACTGTGGGTTTCAAGAAGATAGTTATGAAAATGGTGCATAACTGTAAATAACTTTGAATTTAATTTACTGGTTAGAAATCAGGGGTATCTTAACTATTTGCTACATTCGCTACAACACTTGAACCCAGCGGGATCCACAGGTATTGTAGTTTAGTCTACATGGCTAGAATTTTAAGCAGACATTATTGCTGTGTAGGCACTCGAGCTGTTGCTCCTTGGAATGTCTTTGTTTTCCAGAGGGAAACCATATCCACGGTATTCCTGCCTCCGTTAGGCCATCGAGGAACGCCAGAGAGAAAGCGAACTCAGCACGCTCTGCACATACCTCCGGCCTCCCTCTTATTGGAAAACTGGGATAACGCACGAAGGAAATGCCTGGCATATTCCCAGAACAAAAGGAGCGATCGAGACATCGAGGGCAAAGAGGAAAATATATTAAGTTAAAATTAAAGGCATTTTTGTCATATTCAATACGCAAAGTCAAAAATGAGAATCAGATGAGGTTTAACAGGCGGCAGAAACAAGAGGAGCAGGGTGATGCTTTCAGCCTGGTTTGGATACAGCTCTAAGCAGTTCAGACACATATGTGAGTGTGTGTGCGTTAGTCTGAAGTGTGTTGTGACTTGTGAGTGGTGTAGACATTAAGTGGCTGACATTAGATCTAGTCTTTGCGGGCTGGTCCACTTGCGTGCCTCCTGGAGCGTGTGTGTGTCTGTGCACGCGTACACGAGTGCTTTCCAAAACGTGCACCTGTGTCATATAAATCCGCCGTGAGCTTGCTCCCGTAGCAGCGCTACATTTCCAATAACAGTCACAGAGAGGGCTCGAGGCGAGGGGTGGAGAGATGGCTACTGTACATTGGTGTAATAGAGCACAGCTGTGTATGCATGAGTGCATGTGTGTGCACATGTGTTAAGACCGTCAGAGAGGTTCAGACGAGCATTTCTGAGGGAGGGAGAAGGCTGGCGAGCTGCTGGTAAATTTAAGAAATTGGCTTTTGATTGCATTTGGCTGCAGCTGAAACAAAGCAAATCACTTTTTGATGGCAAACCGACTAGTATCTTTCTGTCTTCTGTCATAAAGTGCAGTAATCGCTGCCTGGAACATTTATTTGATATTCAGTGGCAACGTTCTTTCCAATTGAGAATGTGTGACACCGCTGTGGTGGATGGTTTGGTTTGCAAAGAAATGGCTGGATTTCGATGCATTGTTTGTTTCCTTGCTCCCCCTGTGTTATGTTAGTGAAAGGTTGTGGTTTTGTTTGGGAAAAAATACAGTATTAAATTTATTTTCAACATTTGAAAAAAAAAACATAGGCAAAAGACATGACTTTGATAAATTCTGATCAAAGATAAAGATCAATAAATAAAGAGCATGAACCTGAGCAATGCTAGCCATCAGTCCTTAATATTTCTCAGTACTTGACATGTTTTGTTTTGTATAAAAAAAAACCCAGCATCAGTGATGGTTATTCATCCATTACATTAACAACCAAGCGCAGTGGATGCTGGGAAAACCTGAACAATGTAAAAAGTTCATTTTTAGCAGTGAACAGTTTGCAGACATGTTCTAGAAACGTTGTAGCATTATAGTGATAAAAAGATAATTGTGGCATTACATTTCATATAAAACATGTTTGTTAACGCAAATTTGTTTTGTATGAATTTCAGACAGTGGTGGTCCTGTTGGTCAGCCTGTGAAAATGAGGAAAGTAGAGATCCACGCATAAATAAATAAAACAGGGCTGGAAATAGAGACTAACAACAAAAAAAAGAGATCAAGAAGAGAGAGTGCAAGAGTATGAGAGAGAGGAGAGAAACTCCTCGCCATCGCAGCCTAGCAGCAGGCTGTGTGAGGGCCCAGGATGCCTCTCTGTGTTTTAACTCTGTGGTTTCACTCCGGAGTTCTTCTTCTCTCCTGGGAAATAAAAACATTCTTGTTTTCCCTCCAAATGAGTGTTCTGGGGGCAGCCAGATGTGCGGGAGAGGAGGAGGAGGAGGTTCCTCTCAGACTAAACTGAGGGGCTGGATGAGGGGACCTCCAACACCAGCTCCTCTCCTCCAGGAGAGACAGCCCGCAACCTCGCCTTTCACCTCTGACCCCTCACCCCTGACCTGAGGGGTGGGGAGGAGGGGGCTGCGAGGAGGCTCCAAGAATGTAAACAGCCAATCACCACGGCCAGAATGACTTTCTCGAGTAATGCTTTGGCCTTGCTGGAACACAGCCCAGCAGATGATGCAGATAGCGTTCTTCTGTCAGATTATCTGCACATATGCATACATACACTATATATGTGTGTGCATGTGGGGGTGGCCCTCCTTTCTTCTTATTTTGGCCTTCCTCCCTCCCTAAGGTAATTGAGAGAATTGCGTCAGCCATCTATTCCGGCCTGTTGGAAGATCGGGAGGAGAATACCATCAATCCTTCTGGGACCTCACGAGAGACCACCGGCTAACATGGAGGAGCTGCCGGCAAGGAGGAGGAGGACACGGGTTCGAGCCCTGAACCATGGGTGGAGAGATAGAGAAATGGAGGGAGGGAAAGACGTAGGCAGATAGGAAGGTGAGGGAGAGTGGGATGGAAGGGAAGAGGGGTGGGCGGTAGGACACGAGGTGTTAAGAAATAGAGGATGATACTGTACAAAAGTGTATGAGGTAAATAGAGCAGGGAGGGAGAAAAATGAGGAAAGGAAGGATAGACGAGATCTCGAGGGAACAAACTTAGTACAGGGCGTCCTAATGTAGTGGAATACTACTTCACTTACTTCATCTCTCCCTCTGTAACCGATCTAACTGAAGGTAAAAACTAATGACTCACAGGAAGAGTCTACTGATCAACCAACATCTTGGCACAAAGTTTATCTATGCCTGTTTCAGAGAGTGGCTAACAGCATGTCCTCTATACCAATGGACACATAACAAGAGGGCCAAGTCTTTATCAGTTATTCAAAATGCAAGAGACACATACAATTAATCCAACTGCAGATATTTACATAAGAAATTATTGGCTTTGCAGCTCAGAGAAAATAATTATAATTATGTTAATAATCAGTCTTCTTACAAATGCAAGGCTGCTCAGATGAGGGTTTGACGGGAATATTAGCTGTGTTTAACATGTCCAGAGTCTCTTTAGTCACTCGCTGCTCAGCTTCCCTACACACTTGATGTATGTGTGACCAGGGACTGCAAGGTTCCAGTATGCAAGATTTTTGTATTTAACATCCCTTCTGTTGCACCACCAGCAGAGAAATTTCAAATAAAAGCACAGAAGAAAAATCATATGAATGCAGTACAAACTACCATTCATGCAGTCACTGAATATTGTTAAAGAAATACGTGAGGCAAAGCGGGATGGTGGAGTAAAGTGCAGTAAGTCAGTAAGTTACTTTTCCCATTTGACTCTCTTGTTACTTGTGCATCTAGCTGACAGCACACTCTTTCTTTTATTCTGAACTGAACAAACAGCCTCTCTTTTCTACCTCGGGGTGCAGGTCGATGAAAAAGCAGCCCACGGGGCAACAGTCCAAGGTTACTTTCACAACCTCTCACACTAACAGTTGTGAGATTGTTGAGAGTCAGATAGCTGGCACGGCATTCTTCTCAACAGGAAGCAGCTCTTTTCTCTACACTCCCAGACCTGGCATGCTAGGAAATCAATGCACTGCCCTCATAAAAGCCCTCACTTCCTGTCTATACAGGAAACAGTCACTCACTCGCTTGCTCCTGATATCCTGTAGGTCTCAGTCTGTCTGTGAGATTGTTCTGCCAATCAAAACATGTTTATCAATGAAAACAAGCGCAAGAATGTGACTATATCAGTACGTCATTTGTTGTCTGAGAGCGAGCGCTGAGATTGGATCAGGTTGTGAGATGAATATAGTGTGAGGCAATAACCAATGAGACATAAACCGTGTAATCACAGACATGTCAGTCATCAGGGAGCTGGCTAGTTGCAAAATGTGGCTGCGTCAAATGTACACAAAAGGTCAAATCAGACATCTTTCTCTCCACTTGCACAGTTTCACTAAGAGTCTTTACAGCTTTCCTTCCTTCCTTTTTTTCTCCTGTATTTTCCAAAGCCTAGGCCTTAAGTTTCTTTTTCCTTTTTTTTTAAAGTCACTCAACCTCATCTGTACATTTTCCCAGCAAGACAGTGTCTCATATTACCTGTTGCAAAAAGCGTATTAGTCAACGTAAAATGAAATGGAGCGCTAACAATAAAATCTACTCCTGCCTTCTGCAAACAATCAGCGCCTGGTGCTCCAGTTTGTGAGTCTTGAGTCAAATAAAAAAATGGCATGTTTAGGAGAGAAAGACAGAATCCTCAGTAGCATCTCTAGTGGGAATCATTTTGTTCTTCCTAACATCACTAATCTCTCAAATTGTCCCATATTGTTGCGTTTCAACCAACTCTCACACCAGAGGTGTTAATCCAACAATGGTTATAAACCCGTTGGATGGTTGTCAGCTCTGCTTCCTCTTCAGGTGAAATATGCCCCCTCCCTTCAAATCAATTACCCCCTCCTCCCTCCCAGCTGCTGAGCTCTTATTTATGAACTGAACCTGGAGCCTGGGATTATGGCAACATTTGACCTCCCACCTTCGACCCTCCAAGACGACCCTGCACGCCATTAAACTGCCTCTCTCCTGCTATTACCCAATCTGATGACTCACTTAAGGGGGATCCTGGGTAATATGAGAACAAGATGGTACATCTACCTGCTATAATGGAAGCAGGGGAAAATGGTTGCCAATTAGAGGAGAGAGGGGCTTCGGCAAGCTGAAACTTCTGAGATCATCCACAGCTCTTGGATGCAAACAGACCTATCATTTTACATCACTGTGGATTACCACCCAGTGGCACCTCATGCAACATCTGCATCATGAAAAACATCATCTAAATGCCCAAAAGCACAATCCCACCTGAGTTTTTTGTTTTAATTTTATAAAGGGAGATTAAACGTGGAATTTATTAGCTTATGGTGACAACACTGTTGTGGAATCTCTGTTTACAGTGCATTTTTCAGGGAAAATATTTTAAAACCGAAGACAGCAATACCCATAAACTTTGTGTGGTCAATTGGGATCCTTCTCTCAGAGGCTAAATGGAGTTCATTAAAGAACAGCAAGAGATGAAATGAGTCGAAAAATGAGAAACCAGCAGAACCTCACTGAGCAACAGTCAGCACCCCACCTGGCCTCGCCATGTTTATTATTACCATTATCCAGTGGTAATGGGGAAAAGTTGAAACAAACACTGGTGCACCTGTTAATTCCACCCCCGGGGAAACAGGCCCACAAACTCTCCAGCTATTTCCTGTGGCCTTGGGGAGGGAGCAGGATGGGCAAGCAGAACCAGATGATGGGGTGTTTGGAGGTTGTGGAGGTTAGTGCTCAGTGTGTAGTGGCCATCAGGGAGGTAGAGTGAGGGGGTAAAGGCCAGGGTGGGGGCAGGGCCGCACCCAGTAGGACAGGAGGAGGCTGGGAGTGGGGAGAGCAGAAGAGGACCTGGGCCCTTTATGTGAATCTGTTCCAGACCCAGCTAAATGACAGTATATTGGATCCAGACAGGAGCAGGATACTAAGTGTTGTCTATATGATGTGAGTGAATCTGTTTGTACACATTATATTAAGTAACTCATGTTGTGGATTATATATGAGAGAAAATTTCTTGGGTGTCACAAATGATCCGAGTCTGTGCCAGTGTGGCCCCATTGAGATAAAAACATCAAATCATTCAAACTGTTCTTATTCTGATCCAAATGTTATGAGGAAATGGGTCTTTCAATTCCATGTGAACAGAAGAAACAATCATTTCAAAACTGTAAAATAATGCAGTGTGCCATAAATAAAAGGGTTTTATATTATCTTTCAGTTCAGTGGGTTCTGTTTGCCCAAAGTGTCTCCTTCCACCATTTAGTTTGAATCTAATTAAGTTTATTCATCATAAATTAGCAGGACAATCTTTATTCATGGAACTTCATGGGCTGATGTCGGTTTCACTGGTTCTGTGACAAAGCAGACTTTGTGTTCAACAGGTGATCCTTGCTGACTGTCTAGAATAAATAAAACTGTGGATTGTAGTGTCATTATGTGTGGAGCATCTGGCCTTTGTAAGTCTTTGTAAGTCTGAGTAATCCTGAAGATTCTTTTTTTTTTTAAAAAAAGATGGGATTTGGAACACAAAAAATCAGGAAGATCAATGTGTGAGTCAGATTGGTGTGTGTGAAATGCCAGGAATACTCTAGCTATGGCTCAGTGGGGTCAGTGGGTCATCCTG
>JBAJHX010000106.1:3634668-3647696 GCA_037176925.1 Amniataba percoides
ACACACACACACACACACACACACACACACACACACACACACACACACACACACACACACACACACACACAGAGCGAATGGTACTTCTATTGTGCCTGGAGGTCAGAACAGTGGTTGTCTGTGTCTTTCTCTTTCTCACACACACATACACCTGTCTTCACTTAACCAGCGTATAGACTGATAAAAGACCATTGTACCAGGTTTGACAACCGACAGGAGACAGAGGACAGGAAGAAAAATGTATTTTGTCCAAGAAATATTTGATTGCAGACATGAGAAATAAAGTTGCAACTGTAACCCAAATCTCACTGAACTTCTAAGAGACATTTCCTGTAACTGTCTTCTGACATTTTAGAGTAAAAACACTCTGAGGGTCAATGCTCTCTCACCCAATTACGTACAGACCGGGGACAAATTAAAGGAAAAACTCAAAGTTTCATATAAATGAGGGAATATCTTGGGTACAATTGGTGTTCATCTCTACAACAGAGTTCCAAAGACCGGGAGCACTGAAGCTGGAAGTCCATATGGCTAACTTAAAGGAGCACGCCACCAATTTTACACATAAGGTTCAGTTTAGTTGTCACAGAGAACACTATAAAAAAAAGCTTTATCATCTTGTCTGAGCCTCAAGGAAGAGCTTTCCACAGAAAGAAAAATAGCCAATCTGAGCTTGGCCTCAGGACCTAAAGGTTTTAAAAAGGTGAGCTGTGGGGTTTGATCTAAGGAAAGAAAGCACTGAAATGCAGTATGGGAATTTTAGGATCCACTGATTTTGGAGTTTCACTCACACTAAGGACTAAACCTCAGTTTATATCTTCACTGCTTGCAAGCTCTTTAACATCAGTGATGTGCAACAACAATAATAATCACTAGTGTACTCTGCTAATGTAATGCAGACCTGCAGGGTAAAGTATTGAGTATACTGAGTGATATTTATGGGGTAGACAAAATATTAGAAACACCTCTTCATCAAGACCTCTCTAAAACTGTTGCAACATATCTGATCATCATAGCCTTAATAAAGGTTAGGATTTATTTTATGGCTTCTTTAGACCTCAGACCTAATGGATGAATGAATGTCCCTGTAATTTAAAATAATCCCCACACCTCCATGTGTACACTATCTTACTTCAATGTCACATATTCAACTATGAACAGTGACAATACACAAATAAATACAGTTCAACAGCCACAACACTGCACAGATTTTTGAACAAAATGTGTGCAGTTCACTAGATTATTTCATGACCCTTGAATGACACAATAATGTAACAGGCCTGGTGTTGCTCCTCATCTCTCTACTGTAAAAGGAGCTGGGCAGAGGAATGATAACAGACAGTGGGATGAGGATGATGTAACTGCAGGTCACACTGTAAGACGAGATGTTCAATGTCGGACAAAAATAATCAGCTCTAACTCTATTAGATATTATTGTGTTTTGTATTTTTTAGTAACTAAGGAGCTGACTGGAGCAAATCACAGCAGACACTTTGGTCAACATGATGTCAGTGGTCAAACAGTTCGCATGCAGAGAGAATCACACACAGTTTCACCGCAAATGTCCACTCTGCTGCTCACACAACACATCAATAATCGCTGTCAGTCCAGTCTCTGGCAGAATGGTTCCACCTCATTGGCCGTGATTAATTGTATACAATGTTTTCCCATGATTCTCAGCGAGGCCGTCGCAGACTGACTCCAGCTTGGAATTCTGGGAGTCGACTGTGGCAGCGCTTCTCACCGGAGCCGTGACCTCTGCTTCACTCCCTCACCGCCCGCCCCTTTAACCTTTCCACTCTACCCTCGGTGGGTTCAGGATGGACTGGCAGCGGCCGGGTGAGGAGGCCGCAGTGGTGAATTATGGCCCGAGCAGGGACATGGTCAACGTGCCAGGATTTCTCATGCAGCCTGAGAGGCATGGCAATTACAATTTTAGTCAATAATTGAAGCATAATGAAGATGGATGGGGTCGGCAGCGAATGACGCAAGGTCACATCACGGGCTAATTCACAACATTTATTTTAGAGCGCAGCAAGCTAATAGCTGAGAACAGGTGAAGAGGGCTAAACAGAGGACGCCCATCACTCCACCTAGAATTATTTTAAATATGCAAACAATCAGCCATTACCAGCTGTGCATTCAGCAAGAAAAAAAATACATATAACTAAACTGACTGACTACACCTACAGGTTTAGAAATTTTACACAGACTGGTGAAGGCAAGGGAAGGGAAGCAAATGGGAAGCTAAAATTTCAAAATATAGTTCCCATTTTGTGTATGTTACATTTTCAGGCAAAAATCTGACTTTAAATCTACCTTGGAATACCCAGTCCCTCTTGATCACCCTTTAACTGTTACTGTTACATGTGCTTCTGCAGCTTGAAGGTGCATGTGGTCGACTAATCCACCCTCTGATTTATGTGTTACAAGACTGAATTTTGAATTTTCACTATCTGTGAAGGAGCCGACATTCGGATTGATGGCAATTGGACAAAGGAATAAAATGTGAATGTTGATTTTTACACTGTGGTGTGGCTACATTTCATTCTTGAAATGTAATCAGATCTAAAAATACATTTAAAATAGATAAAAGAGTTAAAGTAAAGTTTAGCTTGTAGGCTTGCAGATGTTGCTCACTGGTGGTAAAGGGGATTGTATTACCTAAAGACTGACACCAACATTTTTGGTGAACTACAGGCCAAAAGCAAAAGCTACAAAAGCAGCACCGAACTCCACTTCAGGCTCAAAAAACAGATCTCGTAAGCAGCAGTTGAGAAAATAGACAAGAACGAGACACGGATAACATGTTAATAAGTTCTAGTCTGCTCTCAGCGAGTTGTATGAAACACAATAGGTCAGGTTTTCGGCCATAATCTGCACTCAATCGGCCATAATCTCTTTATAACACGGAGTAATGCCCAGTAATATGAACGAGGAACGAGTCTTGGAGTCTCTCCTGCGTGGGTAAATATACAACAACCTGGGAGTCGCAGTTCTCATATCTGACCCATCTGAACACACTAACAGTCTAACACAGGACCATCTGTCGATCTTTAGAAGGACACTGATGTCTTACTGGCTTCCTGTGAGTGAGTGTGTGTTTGCTACAGTAATCTTCAGCCGTGCCCTGCCCAGAGAAAGGAGAGGAGTGGGTGGGTTGGGGATTCAACAGCATCAAAAGAATCTGGTTCTGCCTGAAATCACCGGTGGTCTCCACAACAAGCTCATTATACAAAGTAAGATGCACTTACTGGGTATACGTTATTTTTCTTTGATCATTTTTGGTGAGGTGCAAGATAAAAAAATGTCCTAATGTATCAGTAAACAAGGTGCACACACATGCACACATGCACATTGCGTGAACTGGACTTGAACCCAGCTCAGTGTCTGTTTAAACTAAACGATCCAAGTTAATGCGAACAAATATCCAGTGAGCTGCTCAGAAGTTTCCTCATATCCTGCCCTAGCCCACACACACACACACACACACACAAACACACACACACACACACACACACACACACACACACACTGCGCTCAATATGGAAGTATATACACACGCAATATACACAATATTCCCCACCTCAAAAAGGGCCCCTCTGGCTCCTCTGTTAAACAGTGTTGAACCATTCCTGTAGCAGTCATGAGAGTCAGTCAACAATGCCTTTTGTTCCTGTGTCCAGGATGTATTTTAAAAAAACTGGTGCCTTGTTTGTCAAAATTGATATTTTTGTCGCTGTAAAACTCCCCTGCTCACTAAAACTCTGGGCGTACCTCAGTGCAACTTTGCCAAAGCTTGTACAACTGCGTGGTAAAATAGTACAAATGCAGTCTGAGTAACTCGCCAGTGCGTTTTGGCAAAGGCTGCCAGCATGTTTCTCCGACAGTGACCCACTGTGTTTAATATGCCGCTGCCTGCCAAGGGTCACTTTCCATTTGGCTTCGGCACTGAAACCGAGAAAGACGTGGAGAGAGTGAGAGAGAGAGAGAGAGAGAGAGAGAGAGAGAGGACGTAGACAGACGGAGCAGCCTACCAGGAATCTACTGCTGTTTAAGCAGGAAACACCCTTCCTCAGTGACAAATAGATGAACGCGCCCACCTCGCACTTTCCCCTAATCAATAATTCAACAGTGACCTCATATGAATATAAACAAGCTTTGAAATTTTAATAAGGACAACTTTGTCCAGCGCAGCCAAACAGATGTCATACGTCTACAGTTGGTGCTCAAAAAATTCAAATCCTATTAGAAATCTTGTGCCGTTAATTCAAACTTTGTGTCTCTGAAGATGTGGGAATGTAACACCCCGGGGTGTCAGTAGCCTGACACTGACTGCTCCAAGTGTTTACAAAAGCTAATTCTCATGTCAAACTGAGCTCTTTCTCACAGCTCCCGTCTGCTAGTCTGCCCGAAAGATCGAGCGCTTCTCTGTCGCTTTCTGTCTCCGTCCACATCTGTCTTCCCCTGGCAGCGATAGATGTTTGGAAGCGCAGCAGGAGGTCAATAACAACTTGTACTCTGAGGTCTGATTTCAATCGGCCGGAGCATCGGGCTGACGTCTGAGAACAAAAGCGAAGAATCTGGTCTGTGGTCTAAAAAATGTCAGACGCAGGACGAGGACGTCAGAAGAAAACGGTGGAGTGGAAACTGCTCATTTTGGTCTTCGTGGAGTGTGGGACAATACCGGCTGAGGCTGAGAGACAGGCGTGTGCACAGAGAGGGAGGGAGAGACAGAAACTGAGGTAGAGAACGATGGATAGCTTTCCATATGAGGCCCGTCCATTTTCCAAAAGCTAAAAACAACAATGGCAACTTATTTCCTTAATAAACCTGACACAGCATCAAAGGATCATTCTCGGCACATGATGATCTTACTGGCTGTTGGTTATCATCACAGTGCAGCAAACAAAGTAACTGCTGAGACACACAGCAACATCCTGTGAAGAGCTGTTAGATGATCACACAGGTTGTCAACAGATTAGTAAGTTATTATAAACTACTTTCTAAACTGAAAGTCAGCAGAGGCTAAATTAAGACCATAACCCCCCATTGTACAAGAAAACTACAGTAATTATTAAGTATTATGTTGTTTTTTTCTGTCAAATGTGTGTTGACTTCCATGTGCAACCACCTGTTATCACATGACCAGGATCTGTGCTTAGCTCACATGATGACAGGTAAGTTATCTCCATAGCAACTCAGTCAACTCCATTGGGTGTGATGGAGCTGAGTGCTGGAAAAAGCTGAAAAAGTGTTTTAAATAAACAAGTGAAGGTAAAAAAAAAAGGAAAAAAAAGCTAATACTGGAATTATCCTGTAAGGTCAAACAATTTCTTTATTTTCTTTCTAAAACGTGTTTATAAAGACATCTCTTGCACTGACAGACTCTCCTACAGGTCTGACTGTGAACAACTTTTACCTAATGAGGGTCTCAAGACCGAAACATATAACATTTCCAAATCTTTTGCACTTCCTCTAAGAATCAAAATGTGGGAGTGCATTGGATAAACAGAAAATCCTTTAGTACTCCACAACCACACCTTTGTCCCTAACCTACTGAGGCTGAATGGAGGCCACCCACCCTATTTTACTTCTGTTGCCAAGTGGAGATATAAGGGGCAAAAACGACAGAGCCTAAGGATGAGAGATTGTGTGTGTGTGTGTGTGTCAGGGATATGAATAATGTATGAGTGGCAGGTCTGATTGATGTGGGGTATTGGGTTTCCAGCCAGCCAGTGGAGGGGCCGTGTGTCCGTGCCCAAACCCCAACACACTGCAGCGCTGACTTCAAAGGGTGTGGTCTGGACTCACTCATATACAAACACAAACTCTCTCTCTCACACTCTCATACACACACACACAGATGCAGAAACTCACTTTCTCATTCAGTCACAGACTTTTGCTTTTACACACGCATCTTCTGAACAGCTCACATAAATGAAGACACATCTGCACTCTCTTTCCTCAGAAATGTACACATATGAACTCACACACACACGCACACACGTACACTGACACGCTGGACTTCCTGTGCTCCCAAACAGGAACACACAGGGTGCTCTGTGCTGGACGGTGGGTCTGGGATTTGGGCGGAGGGAGGCCTGGCTTTCCACACCTGTGTTTGCAGCAGTAATTAGGGGCACATTCTATTTCGGGGCGGCGAGCATCCACGCGCTCACACACACACACACACACACACTCTGAGGCACACAGAGAGAGCTCTCAGTGGCCGAGGCCTGAGGTACACGTAAGCTGGTGTTTTCACTGGTTGGAGAGTGTGAATGCCAGTGGAAAGCTCTAAATGGCCTGTAAATACAAACAGTCATATTTCCAGTTCCAGGCCATTTAAGAGCTCATCATGGTCTGCCCACGCACGCCTTCAAGACATGACAGACAGCAGACCTCGAGGATATTAACTCAGCGAGGAAGCTTTGTCACATGAATAACCCACATCTTAAAAGGTCAGTTCTGGCATTATTTAACCTTTTCATTTTTATCTCTAAACACGATCTATAAATAAGAACAACAACAGTAAATCAGTAAATCTACCCCGCTACCTAAAGACTACCTACCTAAAGATACAGCTTAAACATCTGTGCTTCTACCATAGTCACCTAAAACAGAAGTATGTTACTTGTTTTAACTGACTTCATATATTGCTAAAATTGTCACTCCTGTCACTGTGTCCTGACAGTAGTACATGAAACACATTATTTCTGATAAAAATTAGACTCGTCAGACTCCACCAGCTGCCATTTCACAAAAACACGCTAACCATGCTCGAATAAAAACAACCAATCAGAACAAAATATTGAATGGAGCTTCAGTCCCTGCTCCCCTCGACCCACACCCTGACTCTGAGCGTATGTAATGGCCAATAAAATGCTTTAAAGCCCCACGAATTGATAGTTTTTAACAGTCCACAGCAGTAACAGCCATCCAAAAATGAAATGTGTTGTGAAAGGAACTGTTCACGGTGACAAATCAAAAGTCAACACTCCTCCAACACTCGTTTAGTTACTGTTTGGCTGTTTTTTGCAAACAGTCTCAGAGGGACAAACTGCAGAGATCATTTAACGATCAAATTCCTTCATAATGAAGAGACACGTTAATGACAATGGTGTTATTTGCTACATGACGATGCGATTTTACTGTTTCAATATAGCTGACTGATAATATCAAAAATATCACATCATCATAATATAATCCATCGTGTAATATCAGGCAAAAAAACTCAACTCAGTTCTCTGACAGTTTCCTTTTTGTAAATGAGCACTGGTCACAGGTCAAATGCAGGGGACAGTTTGGCAAAGAGCTTCGTCAGCCTCCTCAGCAGATAATAACACACCTTTCCGACAGCAGCATCCATTCTGCTCTGGATTTCTAAATTTGTATGTGGTGTATTTTTGAATCCTCCCAGCCACGTGGCCAGCACATGAGAGACTACGTAACCCACCTCGCGGCATGTCACACCAGTCTGCAGCTCAACATCTCAAGGAATAAAACAAGCATGACAGGCCGTGACAGTCACCAATCTGCGAGGTCTATACTTTGAGGTTGCGCTGGTTTGGAGAGCAACGAGGCAAGCTATTGCGCTGTGAAAAACTTAAGATTTGTGAAGACGGGGAGTAAACACAGGGAGGGTGAAACGTGCTTATTCATTCTCTTTCCTCCTCGCTCCCTCGCAATCTCGTAAACACACACGCATGGTAATTACGTCTCATTAGAGCACTCAGGGCCTTTCATGTAGCTGCTGAACATGGCCACCGAATCTCCCCTCTGGCCCACAGACATAAACAAACACTTCAGCTGGCCTGCCCCCGGAGCCATGGAACCTCCGCTCCACAATGGAGAAGCAGGGATTCCCCTTCGCCATGGCGCATGTCCCCACCTCTAACTCCACAGCGCCACCCGCATCTTCTTTCTTTTACTTTCATTCTGTCTCACGATTTTCTGCTGTTCCCTCCTGCTCTCTAAACAGATGCATGAAAACAACCAGCGAGAGAAAGAGTTGAAAACAGAAAAGGAAAGAGGGACACAGAAGTCAGAGAGCTGCCTGCCTGCTGCGGGTCGGTAATGATATAATGAGAGGACTGCAGTGTTTAGTGGGCGGCTCTTTTTATAGCAACTGTCAAGACAAATGTGCAATCATTCACTTTGATTGAGTGAGTGTGTGCACGCCTGTGCGCGTGCACGTGCGTGTGCTCGACAGCTCAGTGCACACGTGTGACGGGAAGCTGACTAGGGGATTGTGAGGTTGGCCAAAGAGAGACTCTGAGAGTGAAGGAGGGCCAGGAGAGAGGGAGGGGGGAAATGGAAGGAAAAGACGTGACTGGAGGAAAAAGAAAAAGGGAAAAGCAAACAGAGAGGTGTCACTGACAACAACAAAAAGGCCGGTCCTGGCATTGAGTGGAGGGTCAGCGAGAGGTGATGGCTGGGTCAAGCTGGGGTCAAATAAGGTGCAAAACCAGTAACTCTGGGGCAAGTTTAGAATGAAAACAAACCGCCGCTATCACTGCAGGTCACAGACAGGGCCTCCCCTCAGGTTACACACACACACACACACTCTCTCTCACATTGCTGGGGCCACTTAATTAAAAAAGAGATCCCTGGCACTCCCATAGAAAGTCCCACCTTCTAAAAGCAAATACACAGCTCTCCATCGCGGCTGTTTTAACAAGGATAGAGTTCAATATGAGCAGCGCCGAGTGAAAGCCTCATTGTGGTGGAGAGAGAGACTCTGAACGGCATGTCAGTTCTCTCCTCATCTGTCAGACCGACACCTCAGCACAGCATTTCCTCACCAATTATGCACAGGTCTCCAATCTCACTGTACACGTGCCCGAGCAGACACACACACACGCCTGTTGTTAAACAGTCTTAAGTCGCTTATATGCGGCATGTGTGTGTGCACAACAATATTAACACATGTACGCCGTTTTATTCATTGGCAACAACCTTGTTCCTCAAATTGCCGCCACGACATATTGCAAACATGTGTGTTTGTGCATGCCAGCATGTTTGCAAGTGTAAAATATCTGTGTGTGTGTGTCTGTGTGTGAGCTTGTGTGCCATGCAGGGACACACGCCCAGTTTAATATCATAAGCCTGTTCTAGTGTGGATCTACTATAAGTCTAATAAAAAACAGACAACATGAGGAAGCCATTTGGCGTAGTTGGATGAGGGGAGACAGGCTTTCAGTGCTGTGACCCAACAAATGTTTCCATTCCATTAAAGCCATCAGGCCTGTTTGAAGTGGACGGCTTGGGATGCTGTCTCTGCCACGCTCAATAGACTACAGGCAGTTCTTGGTGAGCCCGGCGGGAAAATGCTACTTGTATCTGAATTCTTCCCTATGTGCACCTGAAGTGGTGTTCATAAAAATAAAAAACACACACACACACACACACACACAATCAGGTTGGTAAATGAGGTAGTTCTGCACAAGTAGGGAACAACAAAGATAAAGGTAACGTTCAGACGTAAATGGACGTAATTATAAACTTTTTAGCCTGATTCTGTATTTACTCAAACAAATGTGCAAAGATTTCTTCCACATGGGGCTTGCAGATGTTATGAAAAATCACTGTTATGGAACTTTAATGGACAGTGACAATATACTAAAAATGATAAGAAATCATCTTAAAATCTCAGTCACCAAAAGCAGAATTACTGTGCCTAGAAAAAAGCACCCTTTAAATAAAATGAGACAAGTTGCAAACTTAAAAATACATAATATAAATGCATGAAGTTGTTAATAAATAAGTTATGAACAGAACCACATTGACTGTGAATGTAAAATACTATAAATTATAAAAATATGCTACTGTATGACCTGTGTGATTTGAACATTTTGGAAGCTATACAGTGACATGAATTCTGACCTGTGTACATTTACAGCAGCAAATACAACTTTTCTTGGTCCACCAGTAAATCAGATCCTCTACAAACAGACAGTTGAGTTTTTATGCATTTCATAAGCCCTGCATAGTTTCTGTGGGAGTTACGGCAGAATCAGAAAGCGTTTTGGCGAACCTGATGAAACCTAACGACGAGTCTGTGCGTACAAAGAGCTGGAAAAAGATTTGGAGAGCCAAGCCCCCCCAAGCTACATGGACCTCTGTAATGTGACCTACAGGTACGATTTGTGTTCAGGTTGGAGAGAAGACAGCTGCCTTCTTACATCTGATTTAATGGCTGTCTATTAAACACATGGTAAAATCTTTCACCACTCATATGGCCCCTATCGATACAACATGGCTAAAATAGAAATAAATAAATAAATATCTATATCTGTACACACACACACACACACACACACACACACACACACACACACAGATATATATCTCATATCTATAACATATGCAAAACACTTTTCAAATAAGCACAATTGGACTTAGTTGCTCTTACAGGCTGAGTCATACTGATGCTTCCATGCAAACAAACACACACACATACAGCATGAGTACATGTGCTTGTGCACACAAACACAGCCACAGAGACTTGAGTATCAAAGGGGTCAGTCAGTCAGACAAAAATGTAATCGAGAGAGAGAGAGAGGGAGGGGGATAGAGCTGTGAGAGAGTGAAAAGGGCAGAGACTGTGACTGAGCTCTTGTGATATTTGGCTCGGTTTCGACACTCCGCAGTCTGGACGGAGAATCTTCCCACGAGCCGCTCGACCGTCTGACAGAGCGAGAGCGAGCGAGGGAGCGTGAAGGAGCAGGAGAGGAGGTCACACACATTCCAGTCCCAAAGAGTCGGCCAGACTCCTCAGACAATTAAAACAAGATGACCCCCCCCCTCCCCTAACCACCCCTAATCATCCCTCTACTCCATCAGTCCCGTCTGCAAGTCCACTGAAGGCTCCACTTCACTCCCTGACTCACACTCCTTAAAATGTCACTACATGAGACTCAGCCTTTTCAAACACACACACACACATGTGCACACACTCACACACACACACACACACACACACAGATTATTGCATTAGGGTGCCTCTCACACTTGTGCTCCCCAATCAGGGAGTGTCTCAACTTCACAGGCAGCTGTGGACTCTACCTACTGCTGCTCTCTCGCTCTGTTCAATACAGTTCCTCTCTGGTACCAACTGAAATGTGTTTGTCTGAGTAATGAAAACTGGCAAAAACCTAAAGCTAGCATCAGTGGTCTGGTCAGATTTGCAATCCTCAGCTATTCTGTGATAAAATAGTTCCCAATTTTCACAAGTAGCTTTCAAAGACAAGTTTTTTCTAAGTCTTTTATGGCATAAAATCAGACTTTAACGTGCTGTTTTTGTTGAAACAATAATTAACATTTAAAACCTTTGTAGAAACACACACTTGTTTTGATAAGCATTTGTTTTTGATATTGTAACAAAATTGACTTATTCTGTCACCAATGACAACAATTAAGTATACAAGTGCATTTAATAAATACATACATAAATACACAATGATTACATAGCACACACATGAAATAAGTTGTTATCAGCAACCGATGTGGATAAACTGATAAATCAGTGCAGTGCTCTTTTAAATGAATCAATTCAAAACAATTAACACAGTTGTCCTCAATACCACAAGTGTTGCTGGGAAGTCCAAGGACTCCCATCTGCCTCACATCCTCCACTCTCACACCCCTACTCATCACCCCCAGCCGACACCCTCCCTCCTGCCCCCAACCTGTTAAACCCCCAGCAGGGTACGGAGCCTTCTCACCACCTACCCCCCTCTGGAGACATCAGCCCATCCATTTCCCCTGCTCCTTCACCCTCCTCCTGCCCTGCTCCCCTTGTCCAGGTGGGAGGTATGTTGCCACACACACACACCCACATACCCGTCATCAACCAAAGCTGTCAAACACAGCACCAAACTGCAGCACAACACAGAGGCTGTACTGAATAAAAGGCAGGTTTCCAACAATAAATTATTAATTTTGAGATAAATACAGCACACTCACTGACAGCCTCAGCCTTTATTTACTGAATGTTGCATTGTAGACCGTTGTTACAGCGTGTGACACTGATGTGAGGGAGCGCTTTGGCTTATTTTCTACATTTTTTTGTACAAAAATGTTGTACTGGGAAAAAAAACGTGCTTCCGGTATCAATACCAAAACTGTTTTCAGGCACCAGCAGGGAATATGAAAAATTGCAGTTTGAATTTTGAGTATTCAGTTTTTGGAGTTTCTGGCACAAAAACAGATTGCTTAACAGCACAAAAGAGGAATCGGTTTACATCAGGGGAAACACAGAACTGTATTTAACATGACTAACTTCATAGCTTAAACTTGTCAAAGTGTGTTGTTATTAAGAATTGTGATTGGCTCATATCCGTCTCCATGGTTCTCCAAAATAAATACACACAAAGAAACAGTTGGCAAATATTCAAAACTCTTTCGAACAGGAAACAACAGGTTTGGAAATATGGTGCCATTTCTTCACATGCAGCACCTTTGGAAGCCATTGTGTATACATTTAAGTATTTTCTGGTGACTTCTCTTATTCTTATGTCACTCTATTCTAGGGAACTATTTTCTGTATTATTTGCATATTTGTAAGTCTGAATCTAACTTGGAAGATTGAATAAGGAGATGTTTAAAAAAGTTATGTATAGATTGGAGATATTGGAGTTCTGAGGTTTACGTCCTATGAATAACGTGCACATTTCCATTTCTATACGTCCATTTGTGCAGCTAACTGTTAGCTCGTCTCTGTTCATATGTGTGTCTTTGCTTTCCACAGGACTCCGGGGTGCAAACCATCCTGCAGGCTTCATATGAAAGCTGAGGATTCTGGTTACACAAGGCGGCGAGGAGAAAGGGGAGAAAAACAGATCGGGAGAAGAAGAAGGAGAGCATCTGCTTTCATCCTCAACCCAGCAGGGGAGAGCTTAGGCCTGTCACTCTGAGAGAGAAAGCCAGCTGCAGCACGCACACACACACACGCACACGCACACGCACACGCACACACACACACACACACACACACACACACACACACACACACACACACACAC
>JBAJHX010000106.1:3647796-3658165 GCA_037176925.1 Amniataba percoides
CACACACACACACACACACACACACACACACACACACACACACACACACACACACACACACACACACACACACGATACACACACACACACACACACACACACATGCACACACACACACGCACACACACACACACACACACGATACACACACACACACACACACACACACGATACAAACTTGGGGAAAAAATACTGAATATTGTGGAGTACCATTGAAGTTCAGTCGAATGATCATTTCTCCACTCTTCACCGTTATGAAGATGTATTCATAATATTTAAGCTATAAAAAATACAGGAAAAGCTTGTACTGAAGAGTTAAGGTTCCAATGCATCCAAAAACAGCTCTGTTGAATATAAAAGACTTTTCAACTTTTTTTCTCTCCTTTCAAAAAGACCTACAGAGAGACAATCCTCATACCAGAGCTGTCAGAGCCGTCCAGCTGGACAGACTATCTCTAGTTTATACTAAAAAGCACCACTTGGGTGTTTTTCACTCCTACTGGCAGAAATTGTTTGGGTCTGCCTACTATAGATTTATTATGAATCTTTGGTTCCAATCATTTAAAAATGATTTGCACAATCAATACTGCAATAAAACTTCATTAAAACTGACGTGAATTTGCATTACAACTTCCAAAAGTCGTTCTTAAACTGGAGAAAGAAAATTATTTTGGTACAGTATTTTTGTAAGTTCTTGACTTCCAATGTTTTATTGAGTGAAACAGCCTTGAAACAGGAAAATGGAGTCATTATTTGTGTCAAATTTAATTATCTTCACTGCCTGCTCTTGCAAAAAGGGATAATGAGTGCTAGTCGCTTCATTTTTGAGATATTGTAGCCAAAAAGATCGCAAACACTGAACAATGAGATTGGCTACGGACCGATGAAGCAATAAAAACATGGCTAATTAAATTAGAGACATGATTCAAGAACACTGCATATAAAAATAAGGACCAAAACACAGAGTGGTGACTAAGTGACAAAAATAAAACACATCACATTTAGCTAACAAGGAAGTGATTTAAAAAGCATCTCACCACTCCATTTAGTATTGTTCATCTTCCAACTGTATCACACAGTCCCTCTCAAGCAGATGATGGTTATCAGGTTCTAATGACGTTCAGAGTTTAGATTTCAGAGAGCTTCAGAGAATTGAAAAATTGAGATGCAGTTTATTCTGAATTTGAAAACAAAACTGGTCTCACTAGTTTTCAATGCCAATTCTCAGAGTCGAGTCCAAGTGAAGCAGTACAAGTACCAACATACTCAGGTATTTATAGTTTTTGAATTGTTCAAATTATTGTTCTGTCCACAAAATGTTCCATCTTTCTGGCTCAGACATCAATTAAAACGTGCTGTGCCGACAATCCTCGATATGCAAATGTGCTGAAAGTTGTAGCAAAAAAAAAACACCAGCAAATTACAAGTTATTTCAAGTTTTTGTTCACCAGCTGCAGGAAACAGCACAATATGCTGAATGAAACTATGACGAAAAAAGATTCTGACTGAAGGACTTTGCACACTACGGCTTTGAATGTCCAATGCAGAAGGTTCTGGAAATCTTCCACACTGCTAAGAGGAAAACTGCAATATTGATTATATATGTAGAAAATCTATTTGGCACAGAAGGACTCTCCGACCTCCAGTAACCCTTCTGTCGTTCATTTCAGCCAATCAGAGCCTTGATCCAACTCCTTCAGCCAATCACCCTGGGCTGTACGGCCAAGTACCGACTGGGACAGAACAGATGGGTAAAGGAATAAATGAACAGAACAGGAACGGGAAAAAAACTGAATCTACCCCAAAAGTGAGGACACCTACTGGGTCAGGTTTCTGTCTGTAAAAGCTGCTGAAATTTTGGGCCCTGCATGCAGAAACACATAAAACCCCACAGATTCACCTTATCGTGGCCCCTTAACAAAAGCAGTTACCCCAGAATCTCTAATGCCGCGAGTCTGTCTGTCCGGATCAGTTATCTCTTCTTCTATTGTTAGAGCAGTGAGAGGAGTTACTTTTACACAGTCTCTCTACATTTATCTCCCCTCAGCTGTAAAATATCTGGACTGTAGAAATCCTCAGTATCGCTTCTCTTTCACTGCCCTGAAGCTCTTTCTCTGTCCCTCTGGGCCGATGCCACAGTAAATACTCACCCCGGGTTTGATGATGATTTAGGATTTGGACTCAAATGGGGCAAGAGTGCCTCCCTGCAGATCTATTTTAGATCTCTCACTCAATTCATTATTCTTATCATCATATCTTCCCTCCTCTGCCTCTTTTCTGTGTGTTTGTGCAAGTGAAACTCTCTTCTGTCAGTCTGTGTGTCACATTCTAATTACAAAACAGCATTTAAGGTTTTTCCATAAAAACACAAGCTTGTTGAGCACTTAATACAGAAATAACCTGGTGATTGACTTACAGTAGGCACCGACTTAACGAGGGGTTGAACCCCAAAAAATTGTTTGCATTAAACTGGCACAACAAAACTCCAGTTGTGTAAACACCTCGTCTCCAACATGACCTTCTACTGGACAGCTACGGACTAACAGACTGAATTGGAAACAAACTCATGAATATAATAAAATATGATTTAAAATATAAAAATCAGTTTAATTTGCAAACGCAAATGCCACCCCCCCTCCCAAAAAAAGTGAAACTTGATGTAAGATTTAATAATCATGAAAAACACTTTTTTAATTGTCTTTGATGGACTCTAGAGCATAATCATAATTTCTTTTTATTTTTCTTCCAGATTATCTCTCAGCTTTATATCACTAGAAGGTCAATGTTGACGCACAACACAACTTTACCCAAGACACAATCAGTTTAAATGAGTTCAAAATCCATACTGGAATGCTGGTAAAACTCTGTGCAACTTAAGGATTTCATTACTTTTATTACACAAAATCAGAGAGATGAAGTTTCAACACGGTTAACTGTAATCCTTAAAATATAAGCAATTACTCAAGAGAACAACTCATTTTAGAGGCTCCATGAACCAATTAAACTCTTCAGACCTGGGATCAGATATCCTCTATCAGTCTTTTAAAAGGCATCAAATGTTTTTGTTATGTTCAGCCATCATGCTCTGTTAATGCACATGTGAAATAAGCCCGATGTGTGTGTGTGTGTGTGTGTGTGTGTGTGTGCGTGTGTGTGTGCGTGTGTGTGTGTGTGCGGATGAAGTTGGAGGTTCAGTGAGGTTTTATTGCTCTGAGCCACAGGGGGGCAAACCCCAGTTTATTGAGCTGCTGTTAAGGTCATGGGTCGAATTTCACCTGCAATTAACACCAAAAAAACCTACACACACACACACACGCATGGACACACAGCTGCTGTCATTTACTCATCCTGCTTGTGTGGGATGTCGAGTCGACATGACAGTAGCTCCTGTCTCTCTCACTAAATGCTCTACACCCAGTCAAACCCCCTGCAGAGTGTGCGGACACACACACACACACACACACACACACACACACACACAAATCTCTATAGATGACATTATTGTTGAGGGATGGGGAGCTGTAGCCGTAGTCTGGAGGTTTTGGTGATGAAACCTAACGCTCCCTCTCCACTGCCTTGTTAGCTCCCATTTTAGCTCTTTACCACTCCAGCTGTGATCATTAAAACCCTACAGAGCAGGCAAAAGTATTTATCAGCTCCCTGAATCACTGCCGTAAAGATCCAGGCATGCACACCACAACACACACACTCAGAGTTATCTATACCATGAGAACAAGGACCGAAAGGGGAGAGAGTTGTCGAAGGACAAGCAAAGTCTACCAGTGACCCTTTATCAGTTAAAATGGACACCTTTGAATCTTACAGCAGACAGTAAATAAGCAGCGCAGTGTAGAGGACTAGAAGTGGCTGATCAAATCCTGTGACACTGATAATGTGGAGATCGTTATGTCTGTATATGATATCTGCTAATGGATCTGAATATGAATGTTAGATCCTTTGCCCAAGTGGTGCATTGCTAATTATGACTGTGTTCTTTTTAAACTAGCGCAGCAACAAGAAGTCAATTAATCACTTCAACGACAGAAAAGCAAAAATCCTTTGATTCCAGCATTTCCAGGGTGAATATTTGTTGGTTGATTTTGTCTTCTGGGATTATAAACTGAATCTCTTTGGGTTTTGGACAGTTGGCCTGACAAAGCGAGACATTTGAAGTAGAGAGGCAACAATGAATGAATTTAATAAGCTGCATGGCCACTTCAGTGGGCAATAAATTGAACTGAGTATAAGCTGTACAAATGATGATGTTCATAACAGTTCATAAACCTCAAGTATTTTATCTATTTTGTTTCAGCTAACAAAGAGCCACGTAGAAAAATATAAAGGCTGTCAGGCATATGTTTACTCCCAAAACAAACATCATATATCTGTGCTCCACAGCCTAACCTTCAGTGTCAATCAGTAGTCTCAGTCCTGTCAAAACGCCTGCTACGAGGCCCTTGTGTTCGCTGAGTCGCTCTGGATAAGCGCCTCAGCAAAAAGTTCAAACTGTAGACACCAATGTCTTGCTTACTGTACCGTGTTCCCGAGCCTGCCCCCGCTGTCACCTCCCAGGCCAAAAACAAGTGATGAATGGCCCAGCGCTCTCATCAATCATCTGTGATTGGCCCTGATCTGCGCTGTGATTGGCTAATTAGCCTCATCTGTAACCATTACTGCACAGAGAGGCAGCTGCGGCAGGAAAAAAAAGGGATAAGAAAAATAAAGGAGGTGAAAAATGACACCATCAGGGCCTGTCCTGTCACCTCGCTGCCTCCACACAATGCCAGGAATCAGACAGCTACTGCCACACAGGGGCAACCACACACACACCTGAAGACTGTGAGGAAACACCTTCCAAAGACCAGAATTTCACAGGTAATTATATTTTGAAAATAAATATGCAACCAAGACAAGCGCCAGGAGGAGGGGTTGTCAGGACGGCGTGTCAGCGGGTCAGCCACATCTCATCTGGCAACAGTTTCTGCTCCACTACAGCAACGAGAACGGCAACGCCAGCTCCAGTCAAGGGGGAAAAAAAGAGACAGTTATTCAATGTCAGAGGGAAATATCTAGTAACTGGGTGGTAACTGCCCGCCAAACGAGAGCCGGACAAGAGGGAGCAACAGTTTGGTGGAGCACTGGTCTAGTGACGCAGCTTTTTGGGAGTACAAAACACCAAAAAGTAAAAGGTTAAGGGGTGGAAGGGACACGAAGAATAAAAAACACAAGGCGGGAGAGGAAACCGACAAAAAGACAGAGAGAAAGTGAGGCAGGACAGAGCCTGAGGGGAGAGAAAGGGCCAAACCCACCAGGCCAACTTCTGCTCCTGCTCTGTCCCAGCCAGCCCTCCTCTCTGCACAGGAAATGGCTCTCTGCAGCCAGAAGGGGAGGAGGTGTGGAGGGGTTCCAAACAGCTGTACCCACCAAGAGCCAACTCAAGGTGGGGGCACAGACTGAGAGGAGAGGAGGGAGCAGGGAAGAGGGTACTACATGGTAAAGATGGCTGCCTCCCACGTTTTTATCTTGTGTCTTGTGTAGTGAGTGACTGCTGTGGGTCTCCCTTTCTCATGGCGTGCTCAGATTCAGAAGTTTGTTCTCTATCGCCAGATCCCAGAAAACCACACTCAAAATATATGAAAAAAAGGGGGGGGGGGCAGCCGAATCTTTCAAACACCATCACAAAACTGAAAAGTCTCAAGCTTAACCCCTTTGAAAATGAGATCAGGAGGATATAAATTGTTTTATCTGTCAATTTCATACTAAAGCGTTGAGCTCCCGGCATCAATTCCATAATACCATAATAATAATAAAGGACTCCATTGAGAGTAAGTGGGCAGCTCCAGGTCTGTCTGCCTGCCTGAGACGGACACCCGATACCCGGCTGAGACGATGCCCAGCCAGCCGCACGCCTTCAGACGTCGTTAGAGCAGACACACAGCACGCCCCTCCTGCCACCCGCAATCCATCCACAGCCAATTACAAGCAATTTCCCTGTCCTGGGTGGGGTGAGGAGAGGGAGAGAGCGAGGGAGGAAAAGCAGTTGTCAGCCTAAAGCAGACACACATGGTTCTGTTTACAAATTGCCAGTTGTTTGGCTTTGCCATGGTAACAGTGCTGACGCTGGCGGGATGGATATTTCAAAGTGAGACAGAGCGAGGCAGCGGGGGGGTCGTGGTGACACTCCCGGCCTTTGATGGTCTGCAGGGCGGGGCAGACTTTCAGCAGAAGAGATGGTTCATTTATGCATAATGTACAAACGTCTTACAAACACACGTTTGTTTCCCTCCCGCCTTCATCTTCTCCCCCTTCCTCCTCCTCCTCCTCCACATCAGTTCCCCTCAGCACCCCAGGCTTCTGTTTGGCTTCCCGAAATCCGCCTTTCCGAAACTGGAGACGCTCAGCAAAGGAGGTGCCTGATTCACCAGAACTGGAATGTCGGCCGTTCCCACAGGAAACCTGGAGCGTCTCAAGCCACGGTGCCCTGGACAGGCAAGCACGCACACGTGCGTGCACACATACACAAAACTCCAACACAGGGTTGCATGCACAACACACAACTGGTCATAACAAGATAGAGGAACCTGCTGAATGGACCCAACAACCAGAGTTTTACTTGTACAAGAATGAAAATCTGTGTTTTTTATTACAACCTTAATATTTCTCAAAATATCAGCATTCAAGTTGCATGGATAATTTAATAATATAAGAGTTTCCTGACAGTTTTGTTTGAAAACCACAGTTCCCATAAGGCTAAGCTTTGAACAAGGGAAGTTTTGTGCCTATCAAAGTAAAGATGTGTTCATATCAAACATGAAGCAGATTAGTGCCTCTTTTAACTCACAGTCTGTGTTTATTCACCATAAACAGCCAAAAGTTACCACAAACTGACAGTTCTGACTCTAACTGAAGATGACTAGCAACAGACAGACCAGGTGTGTACAGTGTCTGTGTGCCGGGTCTCACAACTTAAAACTTCACTTTATTTTCCTCCAGTTTCTTCATCTCTAGCCTCTTGTTTTTGTACATTCACGAAGCAGAGTCATACAGTCCAAATACAACAAATCCCTGGTGCTTCAGTATTACCAGTCCCAATTCAAGTCAGACTTCCAGCCACGGGAGGCAGAAATCATTAAGAGTGGTTATAATCGGATATGACTGATCAAAAGTCCTCCGCCATCAGGCGGTGAGTGATGCTTCACTGACGCCATCGATGCTCCACCTTCACAGTGTGAGCCGCTGCTTCACTACCAGCCTGCTCTGACGCAGTGACTCCACACTGTGATCTGCAGTAAAAGTGAGGTTCCCCTTCGTAACCTCCTCACCCCCACTCCCATCTCAAAGAAAGCCCCCCGCCACCTCCGCCACCATCACCTCCTAATAATAACACGGTCCACGGTGAGGGGTCTGCTGTCAGACATGGCAACCCGTCGAGTCTTTCATCTCAACAGCCACACACACGTGTTCCAACCTTAACCTATCACACACTTTGACACACAAATAGGAATGTGCGCTTCCTTACACACACACACACACACACACACACACACACACACTTGTGCAGGGGGAAAAAACACACACATTGAGAAACACTGAGCTCCGCCTGCTCCTGGACGTGGCGACCCCACTGTTCGTTTCATCTCCCCACTCCTTTCTTTGCTTGCTGCTGGCACCATTACGTTAACACAAACACCATATTTCTGTCATCGTCCCCAGGACACAACGTTCCCTTAATATCTCTCTTTCTTCTGCGGGCGTTCGGGGAATGGCAATGGGGGCCTGAAGGGATCTGGGACATGGGTGAGTTGTGGGAAACCAGAGTGCAGTCTGTGGCCTCACAGCATGCGGCCCGCTCTCTCTCCTCCCGCTCCCCCTCTCTTTCTCTATCTGTTTCTCTTTTGGCAGAGAATCATAGGAGGCTTCATGCAGATCGCATACTGCGGCCTCAAATGATCTGGGAAAACATGCCCTGTTAATGCTATGTGCACATCTGAACCCTGTTCAACTCTGAAGCCGTGCACGTACAGTTTGTGTCTATTTCTCTGGGCTTGTGTGTCGTAATGGTTGTGTGTCTTTTACCTCCACAAAGTCGTTGGCGTGGCCCCAGTCCCTCTTGGAGTCCAGATTGCCCAGGCTGAAGTTCTCCAGTTGGCCAAGGTGAATCTTTGCCACAGAGCGGCTGATCTTACGCGTCACAAAGTTTGAACCTACAACACATACATTAGAAGTGCTTTGTTGGCATCCACTGAATTCGATTACAGTTTACATGGGGTATAAATATTACAGACGGTTAGCTAGGTCCAACACACATAAACACAGATAGTCAGAAAGAGCAAAACAAAGAGCAGATAAGTGAAATTGAGGCCTCACTGAAGATGGAGTGTTGAGTTCCATACCGAACTTCTCCAAAACTGTCATGGCACACACAGACAGCTTTCCAAACCTCCGTTACTGCTCCAAGTCCTCTTTAGCCAAAGCAGGAACTCCAGCAAAAAGCCACCCTCAGTCAAATCTATTCGTTACCACCTCACATTACAGCCACTAGATCTTTTTAGATTCCTCCTCTCTCATTTTCTTCTCTAATTCACAGTTTCACTGTCAACTCTGGGCTGGATGCCAAAACAAATCTCAGACCATCAGCCTATCAACACCATAAAAAAAAAAAAAAAAAAAAAGCAACAGGGAAGTTCCACAGAAAAATGACAACCAAACAGGACCACCCCGGCTCTGCTGGTGCCGTGTCCAGTCCAGAGTCACCACATCAACAGCCGTTTCATCTGCCAGATTGCCCAGCGGTGCTAGTCATTCTGAGCCGACACACGTGGCGATATTATCTGCCGGAAAACAAACGAGCTCCTAATAACTATTTCTGTGCTGCTCGAAGGGTTAGAGAAGTTTTTGGGTGTTTTGGCGGGACACTGAGGGCCGGTGTCATGTTCTCTGCTCCTGCTGTGGGGGGAAAGATGCCGTGGAGAGCCTGCGAATAAATGCGCCAGTCCTCCAACCCAAACACAGCATTATACTGATGGAAATCAACACTAAATATTAGGGTGTCATGTCTAATAATGCCACCATCTTAGTTGAAACAGCTTATTAGAGCTTGAGGGGTTTCGCTCTGGCAAGGCTCTTCTGTCTTATATTAAAAAGCCAAAATGGCAGATTTGTGGGGATATGTGAAAATGTGATTTCAAAGGAAAGCTTGATGCTTGCATCAAAGACTTGGCTATTTTTAGCTTGCACAATATCTCCACTGTGCATAAATCTCCCACAACCTTGCATGAACCACTTCGAGACCTCTTAAGAGCTCCTACATGCTGTTTTTGAAACTCATCATGTCTGAGATGAATGTTGCCTTTTAGCTCTGCACACATCCTGGCCGTAATACAGCCGCTCTGTCTCGACACTGTATCACTGTTGCCCTGACATGGAGCAGAGCCTCCATTTAGACACAGGAAAATCCCATGAACCCAATCATGCGAATGCACCAAATTTGTAGTAATTATTTCATAGGAAAGCGACAGCCCTGGGCAGGCTGAGCAGAAACAGACCAGGGAAGGTTAGACACGCTTATTTGAGAAAATACAGCATGTTGTGTGTTGGTACCGGGTCACAGAGCACCCGTGTAACCACTGCTTTGTCGCTACGTTGGGCTTAAGTTGAATAAACTTTAAATGTGGCTCTATTCAGTCTTCAGACTTTGTGTAGGTCAAGCATTGCTTTTAACAAGAACAAAAGTCCCATGTGAAAATACATGTAGCCTTAAGAATTCAGCGAAACACGAAAATTCACAGTCACCAACATTTATTAAGAAATAGCATGTGTCTACAGAGCGTCGATAAATTGACGATGGAAACCCCCTCCGATGTCAGGCCTGTCCTGACTTTGCATGATCGTCTCATCTGGCCCCGGGGGCAGTTCTCCAGCCTGGCAGGTCATCTGTTCTGGCAGGCACCACTGTGCTGCTAACTGTAGTCAAATGTTAACCAGCAATTACTCATCTGCCACAGACACGTCCGCTCACCAGAGGGTGTGTGATATTTACCATCCAGCCACACACACGACCACACAACAATCCCATGTCATATCTGCTGTTCAAACGATTAAGCAATTAGGCAACGGACAGACACTTAATCGACAACTATTTTAAAGGGGAACTCCGCAGACTGTACACCTGAACATCCGTCATGAGGATTACTACAGAAACAGGGTTATCTCAGCTTGGGCTCTCATTTAACGAGGAGCCTGTGTTACAGAGTGGAGGCATGAAGTTTCAAAATATCAGTCGAATAAAAGACAGACTAAAGTCTGTCATGGTGTTCCACAAGGTTCAGTTCTTGGTCCAATTCTATTTATTCTGTATATGCTGCCTCTT
>JBAJHX010000106.1:3664938-3677664 GCA_037176925.1 Amniataba percoides
TGTGTGTGTGTGTGTGTGTGTGTGTGTGTGTGTGTGTGTGTGTGTGTGTGTGTGTGTGTGTGTGTGTGAGAAAGAAAAGGACATAAGCATCTCTAATTTCAGTTTCACAGGGCCAATTAGGCTGTTTGTTTATCTCTTGGGCTGCAATTAATTAACTAACTAATTGAAATGTCCAGTGTCAGTAAACAATGAAAAGTTTCCAGAGCTGAGTCTGATCAAAACTCAAAGAATATTTGGCCTTATAAATGACCCAACCGATTGAGTACCTCTTTTTGAGAATTGTTTAAGATGAATTTTCTGTTGCTTGACAATTTGCTCCAGTAATACTTATCTCCATCACTCCTCCTTGTCATCCAATCCGTTATTTCTAATCACTTGTCTGCATCACGCATCATTCCCAGATCGACTATGTCAACGAATTCTCCATAACACGACCTCGACGACGACCACACCGTCTTTTCTGAACTGGCTGTAAACTACACCAGCTCCCACACCTATCTATCTGTGGTAACCCATTAGAGTTTACTGACTGACCCCTGACCTTGGCTGGGGTCGTGGCCAGGGCCTTCATTAGGGGATAAATCATAAACACCTGAGCGGCTGACCTGGGCACAGAGCTGGGGCTGCAGTCATGTGGTATTAATTTTGGGTCGTGGTGGCGTGTAAATCGGGTTAAACCAGCGCCTGCGACCCTCGGGGCTCAGAGCACATATTAAAAATGTGACCACAACCCACTCACTATGTGTCAGAATGTGTGTGAGCGTGTCTCAAGCACTTATGAGAAACCTGGCTCCACCAATAAATGAATATGACTTTATATAGAGCGTGAAATTGAATACTTTTCCAAAATCCAACAATGGCTTAGCCTTGGTTTTACCGCTTTATTGTATATTTATTCTTTAAGTGATGTCAAGGTTTCTTCACAATGTAATTTTTACATTCATAAAGAAGTATTGTATGATATGATATAATCATTCCTAACTGGCAAAGTAGTTCATTTACAGGTTAGCTGTTCAAACCGTGGCAGCGTTGGGAATTATTTCCTTTTAATATCATATATCAGATATCACAGCTTTGTATTTGTTTTATTGCCTGTTTTAATGTTTCTTTAACAAACAGCCAATAGCTAGTAATTGTAAGTCAGTACCTTCCCCCTCACCTGTGTTAACTGCTGACGTGCTGAAGTGTTATGTTTAATAAGCTCACTTATATGCATTTGTTACATCTTATAGAATTAAAATAACTATTCTGCAGTCAGTGTTGACATACAGCTTTCTTAAAGAATTTAAATCTTAGGATTTCTGATTGCATAAAAAAACACTTCTTTACAGAGTTTTCTTTATTTATTCATATGTATTATTTATTCATATGTGTATATTTATATGTATGTCTCAGTGGAATTATCAGTTTAATTTAAAAAAAAAAACACTGCTCAGTCCTAATGAACTCTTTGTTCCTTAAGAGGCATATACTCATTTTCTCCCCTTTTTTTCTATTAGGATCAGATGCTGCAACAACCTATTTTCCACATTTAAGCGCGGCTGTGGTGACATGGAACAGCAGAGTCCGTGTCATGCTGCGCGCTCACCTCTTCTCGGGCTCTCGTGGTTAAACAGGATCCCGTTGACAGCGAACATGTTGTAGGCCTCTCGAAAGTTCACCACAATCCAGTAGGCATAGAGCTTCGCGGCACCTGAGACGAATAGTGGAGAGAGACGGGAGCAGAGGAAAGAGGGTGACAGAAGAATATTAGTACCAATTTTAACTAAAAAGATATAACTTCACACAAACAGGTTTTTCAGATTCCGACCATTCCACTGTGGACGAGAACAGAGCACAAGAGGACTTTTCACACTCGCTGTCACTTTTATTCACTAAATCATCAAATGATAATCATGCAGATGCTAACAACCTCACAGAGTGACAGTTTAAGCAGAGAGAAAAACACTGATCCTCTCTTCTCAGAGCTGCAGAAAGACCATGAAAGAGAGATGGATTCAGTGTTGTAACTACACTACATGTCATAGTTGAACGCAGCGGTACCGCAGATCATATTTCACCATCAGGAACGTGAACCGCAGACTCCTGCTGATTGACCAAAAGCAGGCTTGTACAAAAAGTTCTTCCCTCTTTTCCTCTCACCATCCTCCTCCTCCTACCTCTCCTCTTCCTCCTCCTCCTCCCTTCACGTGTGATGAGGGGAATACCAGAGCAAGCGAAGGGAGGCGCCCGTTGATTAAGCCGTAGGTCAGGATGTACACTGGAGGTGAAGGGAGGTCGGCATGGCAACCCCTGCCTCCCCCTTCCCATGTCTAATTAATAGAGGAGCAGCCCTGCTCGTGATGGTATGCGCCTCCCATGCAGCCTCAGATTGAGCGCTGACAGATGGGGAAAGTGTCAGTGAGGAGAGCATTTAGACAACAGAGAACATGAAACCTGATACCTCACACACGTGTACAGCCTGCATGTGTGTGTTTAACTGTGTGTGTGTGTGTGCATGTGTGTGTGTTGAAAGTAAGTGCTGAGTGCTGTGGATATAAAGGTGTCTTTGTTAAAGTGAGAGCCACTCCAGTCTCCAGTCAGACGTTTGGCCTCGGGGTGTGTGGAGAGCTCAAACTCTGCCTGAGCACTGAAGCCCCCCTCTATTCACTTGCTCTCAAACACACACACACACACACACACAAGGAAAAAGTGCTGCAGAGGTATCAAGCAATCTGTGTTTGTATTCCCTTACATGGCCATACGCAATAGTTTTGACGAATGGTGCAAGGTAGAAAATGTTAGGTAATCTGCGTGTGTTTCCACATGAATCTACAGCACATTACGTATGTGTGTATTACCGTAAGGTGAGCGAGGGTAAAAGGGCGTGGTTTCCTTCTGAGGGATCTCCTGAACTTTGCCAAACAGCTCGCTGGTGGAGGCCTGGTAGAATTTTACACTGTTGGTCAGACCGCAGGTCTTTATGGCATCCAAAAGGCGAAGCGTCCCGACACCATCCACATTGGCAGTGTACTCGGCCAACTCGAATGAGATCTAAAGCATACAGAGAGAGAGGGAGACATTATTAACATACAAATTCTGTAGACTATAGTCATTTGCACATAGTAATATTAAGGGCTTGAGACTTGACTTTGACTTGACCTATGAGCAAAAGTCCCAAGGAAAAATATATAATACTGCAATTTGGCCTGTATACACAATGTACCTGATATTAGTTATGTAAGAAAAGCAACTAAAATGTTTAAATGTGTTGTTATTTCAATGATCAGCACTCAGGAAAAGGGCACTTGACTGACTTCAGACTCAACAGAAGTTACTCTGTTTCACATTTTTGATGGCAAACTGAACTTTTAATTAATGACAAACTGACTTAGTCTTTAGTGGCTCAAGTTTAGTAAAATCCTTAAAATCTTTTCAGGTCAGCCATAATTCATATTGGAGGTCCTGTGAGGTCTAAATGTTTTGATATCAATTTCAAATGATCAACATGTCAAACAGTTTTGCCAAAGTATACCTAAGAAGTGAAAAAAGTGGGAATCTTGACAGATGTCACCATGATGGAAATAATGATGGAGAACATAATCGAGGAATATGTTTTTTCTGGAGTCCATCAGAGCCAATCAGGAAGCTCATACCTCAAACTGAATACAACTCCCAGAATGCTTGTTTCCACAACTGAAGGCCAAGAGGGGAGGGGACTAAATGAACACTAGGGGGGAAATTTAAGTTAAAAAAAAAAGTTTAAATCAGAAATGACTGTGTGTGTGCATGTTTCTGTTTGAGTGTGCGACACTGTGTCCTTGGACTGTGTGTGCTTGTGTGAGTGCCAGGTTGGCCTCAGGCTCCTAATCAGGCGTGACGGTTAAAAGCCGTGCTGGTTAGTGGTCACCACACCTGGAGCGAGCGGCATGGGCCACGTCTGTACGGAGGAAACGCTTTGGCCCTTTAGTGCTTCCACACCAGTGCTGCACACACGGCCAGATAAAGACTCCTTATTTAAAGCTGGGACCAAAGAACACTGCGCCTCTATTCCACTCAAAGTCCTCACACACTCATGCACACACATGCACACAAACACACATGCACACACAGTGAGCAGGTTTGATCAGGTTCAATTACACTCTGCGGCGCAGTGTAATTACCTGTGACGCTCCACTCACTCTTTTACTTTACATTCTGGCATTTTCATTTATATTTACATCATCCACAGGAGAAAGTGAGCGGACACTTTACACTCCAGATTATACCGTACTTTACATCATGATGTTTGCTATAGCAGTCACACTGCAAACATCCTATTTCATTGAAGCAAAAATCCCCAAAAAGCCAAGACAAGGTTCACTTTTTTTCTTAAATCAAATGTAACTTTAAAAGTTAAAAATCTTGATTTTTCTGTAGAATAAAATATTAATGGACAACTAATGCAAATGCTTCATGTTGGGGTCGTTCATGTTAAGAATGGTTGCAGCACACTGGCTCCTGATGATGCCAAAACCTGAAACAGACAATACCTGCCTTCATGTTCAGTGAAGGGGAGGGGATACACACCCTCACACATACACACAAGACATAGGTCAGCTCTTCCTCTGTCACTGCGGAGCTCCTTCTCTCTTCCACTTCTTCCTTTCTCACACAATTCTCCTGCTTTGTCATGGCTTGTCTCATTTTTTTGCTCCTACAGTACCTCCCTCACAGAGACCCCTCTCCTCCCGCTGTCTGTGTGAGAATCCCTCAATTCCTCTTGTTTTTGCAACACCAAGAGAGGTCTGTGACACACACACACACACACACACACACAGACAGACACAAACAGACACACACAGACTCCGGGTATCAAAACCAGCTGAGAGGGGCAGGGTCCAGGACGCCTTGACAACTTAAATCAAACAAATTGCCTTAATGCCTCCATTCTCTGTCATTATGTAAGGCAGGGCCTGAGCGCTGACGGTTTAAAGGCCAGACGCTTGTGTACACTGCTGTGTGTATATACGTGTGTGTGTGTGTGTCTAGGGGGTGGCTGCTGGGCCCCTCGGCCAACCTAGCAGATATTGTTCTGTTCTGGGAAGTCAGCCAGGCTCTGTCAGCATTGGGGGTCCGCCGCCGACCCGCAAGAAAAAAGCGATCGGTTTTAAAGGGTTCGAAATGTACAGGATATATGTGCTGCATTTAGTGGTTTCACTTCTTTCCTGCTCACACAAGGCCTGCTGAAATGCATGCTTGAAACTGGGGAATGTGACTGTGTGTGTGTGTGTGTGTGTGTGTGTGTGTGTGTGTGTGTGTGTGTGTCTTGACAGATGTATAAATATGAGCTACATTTATTCAGCCGTGGCCTCCCTCTGCATACCTGCATGGCCTTCCATACAGGATAATATGAAGGCATTAAATCGTATATACACAGCGGTTATAAGTATTTACAGACTTATTGTGAATTCAGGAAAAAAAACTATTTTCTTCATGCAAATTGCAGCTAATAATATATTTTGTAGAATTAAATAATAAATAATAAATAATAAATAATAACTGAAAACTGTAAACTGAAACCAGAAGAATCTCTCCAGAAGAAGATAATAGTATAAAAAGGAATGAAGTATTTTTTGTGCGTGGGATCATAAATAAAATCTATAAAAGGTACTGTTTTACTCTATTGTAAATTTAAAGTTCATTAGAGTAATGCCCTCTGTAGAACCATGTTTATACATTTACCAATTTCCACCCAGATTATTCAAGGTATACTAGTTTTTTAATGTTTAAACTTTTTCATTTCTAACCCATAAAAAGCTCTTCCTCACACCAACCAGCTCCCTGGTCGACTTCTGTTTATTCTGAGACTTCTCAATATTAAAACACTGATGTGGCAGATTAATGACCCCCGTGGTAAACTCTAATCATACTTGAGATTCCAGAGTAATTAGTGAAGATGCTAGTGAAAAGCAGCTGCACTGCCCCTCTAAAAGCATCACTTTCTATTTATTGTGGACTTCATTGTCAAGCAGTGAAACTCAGGCACATTCCTAACAACCGCAAACACCCAAATAAAGAAATCACTAAGACGCCCTGGAGGTGGAGACGACTGAGAGAGGGAAAAAGAAAGGCAGGTATGGAAGAGAAGGCAAATACAGATAGACAGAGGAGAGAGAGAAAGTGTGTGTGTGTGTGTGTGTGTGTGTGCTTGTGTGTGAATGTGAGTACATGTGTGTGTGTGCGTGCATGAGCATGGGTGGGGGTTTGTGGAGAAAAACCACAGTCAATTACACCTTTACTCATCACATCATAGGCCAACTGAAATTAGAGCAGTCGTGTGTTAACAGGGCAAAGACAAACAGGCTGAATTCCCTCCAGGAGAGAGAGAGGTTTAGACCCAACCTGGCAACCCACGCACTGCCAGACAGATCAATTACTCTGCTTTCATCAGCTCAACTGCAGTGTCACTCATCTGCATTATGAAGCCGAGATACAGACCCCGCTGTTCCTTACAAGCACAGAGTGCTGCTTCACTCAGGGTTTGGAGAACTAAAGTTTCTCTTCACATCGGTGATCTGAAGGTGGGAATAATGTTTGGGCAAAGCAGTTTGATGGTCGTTACTCATGTAATAATAAACCTTTTATGTCTAATTCAATGGGAAAGGACAGCCTACAACACTTGCAGCTGTGCAAAACAAAATTGTTAGTCTGTTTAATGTATCATTTAATAACACATTAAAGTAGCACTACGTAAGATTATACCAAATAATTCAGTGATATTTTCTGATTTACTGGGAAGTGCGCCATTTCTAGGTGGTATTTGCTGCCTCAGGGTAACTATCACAGTTTAAAACTTCTATTAACATGTATATTGGACATCAGATTTCCTTCTACAGATTCTCATCCTGTAACAAATAACACTACTGTTGCAGAAATATGTCAACTACCTTTCAGTGTGGGCAGAATTTTTATTGTCCCTTCTTTATTGTACATTAATACACTGAGGCAGAAGTGCCATTATGTCAAATGTAAGACAATACTGATCATTAAGTTACTCATTAGAGGACAGTAAAGACTGTATGCTTGCAGTGCAACATGATTTTGAATTACTATAATTTTCCATGTTTTTCCAAGCTACCTGCTGTAGCCTGAGCTACTGTTGCTGTATTTGGGCCCACACTGACAGCCCACTCTACAAACAGAGCTGTATCTCCATCAACACGTGTTGTGATGAAACCTGAGGGGGAATCTCTCCGCCTTCTGTCTTGTTGGAAGTGTGTCACTCACGCTGGTCTGTGCATAAACACATAGACACACACACACACACCTGTTCGAAAAACATAGTGCTGTTTTTTCCTCAAGCTGTGCCAGTTTGCCTTTCCTTGAGACGCGGCCACAATTCAATTAAAAGAAGAGTAGAAGAGGTGTACGCGGTGAACAGTGAGTGACGGGGAGAGCGAGACAGGGCGTGGATGAACAACATTGCATCATCCAGCTGGAACGTACATCTGTGAGTGTTTTCACGCAGGGAACCGAGGGTTCTTAAACTGGATCTCAATAACAATATCCCTCCCTGCTCTACGCACCACCAGGTAAAACTATGAGTATGACAAGCTGACGTGAGAGGCTTTACCAGCAACGGCACCGCAGCCACTGATTCCAAACATTTTAAGCGTGTCAGAAATTCTCAAATGATGCAGTACATACAATTCACACACACAGACACAGTTGCATCTTGCCAAGAATTCCACTGTAACCAGAGTGCTTTGTGCTCAACAGGTGACATTTGAAGGCTAAAGATTAAGTATAGATACAGTGACAAGCGGAAACAATACAAGATCCTAAAGACATATAATTAGAGAGAGCACCTGAGAGAGGTCCAAATAGTTCCAGGAGTTTATTAAGAGAGCACCTGATTAGCATTGGCTCTAGCGCACCAGGTTTACATGGTTTGTATATGTTGTTTTATAGGTGGGTTAAATAAGGATATTAGTTTACATGATAAAAGGGATTGGGTAATAGGGGTTGGCCTATTACACTTGCAAACCTTGTAATTGTCCTTCGAAGATGTATGGCAGATGAAGATGTATAAACATTTTAACTAATTACTTTGCAGTAAATAAAAAATTAAATTATACTTTGAATGTAAGAACCCGCGTGACGTGAGTTCATTGTCTGTCAATGTCAGACAACTATGACGAAATGTACAGACCTGTCATGCCAAAAGCACACATGTATGGAGACAGACACTGTAATAAAAAAACAAAACACAGCCGTGTGTGAGCCAACTGCACACACCTGTGTACATTTTGGAATATATCAAACCTCTTCACATTTGTATAAGACAGCAAAACCATGCGTTAAAAGATAATGTAAAAATAGACTATTAAAATTACAAATTACAGCTTGTAGCAGTTAAAGGGTTTGTGTTCACCTAAAAAAAAACTTGAACGTGATAACACATTTCATTCAGTGTTTTATTGTTTTCAATGTAGAATCTGTCTCAAGATGCATTCCTATTCATCTTGTGAGATGACAGGGTTAGTCCCATTAAAGCATAATTTGACTATGGGATAAAAATGATCACCGGAATGACTGTGTTTTTTGGCACCGGCATGCTTTCAAAACAGATTTTCTTCCGCATTTACTCAGGTGTTTCTTTTATTGTGGCTGCTCACTGAATACACAGTTAAAAAGTAGAGACAGATACAGAATGTGAGCCTGAACACTGAATTGATGTACTTGAAGAGAGCTTAAGAGATAGGATTAAAAAAATAAACCTAAGTACCTCAAACACAAAAGAAAATTTAAGGTCACAAACATCATTTTTTCAAATCGGGGATCTGTACATGGCATGACACGCATTCACCCACTAATCTCGCCGACTGATGTTCACTCATCATCGTGATCACATCTCGATCTCTGCGTTTTTGTGTCTAATTACAGGCGTGTTCTGCTCGGTTAGTGTGGAGGCCGCCGCAGCTATGGCAATGAACAAATACAAGTCAAACAGATCAGGTGGATGTGAGAGAGACAGATGGAGAAGTGGGAGGGTGGGCAGCAAACGTGTGGAGTAATACGTGCTGCGAGAGCGTATGTCAGGACAGGTAGACTGAGAGTTGGAGATTAGCTGTCAAACTCAGGATTTATGCAGTCGAGTCTGGAAAGTCCCTGTCTGCCTCCCGGCACTCCGCTCTACCTCTTTCACTCCTTCTCTCTTTTTCTCCACACCGTTTTCTCTTGATGGCATTGAAGAGAACAGGTGGTGGCCAACTCTTCACTGTTACAGCCCTGCTCCATCTCTCAGGACACCAGAATGAAAAATAAAATCTGACGGCTGCCTGAGCCAATGCAATCAGTCTGTGGACCAAACCTCCATTGTTTTATTTGGATAGTTCTCCAAGTACCGCTGCCAGACACACATCCTCACAGTGAGCTTCAATGTAAGTAGCAGAACTTTATTTATAAGGGTAAGTATCTATAAGTTGGGCTCTGCCAAAATGGCACATTTTCAAGGCAGATAAATGTATTAAAAAGATCCACAGAAACCTCTCAAATCATTGCAAACTGTTTGACCATTCTATAAATATGTGAAATACAGTTTGTGTGTGATAAAGCTGTATTTTTAAGAGCTTACAGGCAGAATAAAACTGTTGGAATATACTGTTCATACAGTTTGACAGAAAAGAAGACAATCCTAATTATTCCACTTTCTGGAAACCTTTTACCACTGGAATCCATTACAACCAACACAATTCATAATGGCCAGAGCCTCTGTTATCTGTGTTGGATCCCATTAGAGTCTAAATGAAAACTGTGTAATATGACCAGAAATCTAAAATCATATCCAGATAATGATACGTATACCAGAGAAGTACATTTTTGCAGTTCAAATCATTTAATGGACTACAATGCTCCAAAGCTTCCAGCAACTATTAAGGTGAAACGTTTTCTATGTATGATACTCAGTACATGTGTCAGACTTTTCATAGCAGACCACATGCATCAGAAGTCGCCCCCCCCCTTCAGGTTGCAGCTCCTTCTTTTGTCTCGACTGGTTGGAGTTCTTCTCCTGTTTACCTGCTCTGTGTCACATTTAAGCTCCTCCATGTTTGTTTGTGTTGCCTTCATGCAAATTCCCTGCCTAACATCTGTGCCAAAGAACGTGGGACATCGTCCAAATCACCACATACAGAGTGGGATTAAATGTTAGAACAACATCAACAAAATGGAAAGAAATCTGATAGCCAGCCAGTATAAAAAGTGTTTATTAAGGGAGCAGAGGTGCAGTAGTACACCCCATCCTTATATGAGCGTCTGAAGGGTAACTCCCTGGAAGAGTCAATCAAGAGAAGAAGAACCTCTTCATTCCTGCCTACCCTCGATTGCGTGATCTAACCTGCAGACATTTACTTCCAATCAATCACTCCTACTTCACAAATATGAACGCTCATGTAAACATGGCAACAACTCTTGCTGCAGTCAGGCCTCAGGGGGCCGAATGGAGCAATCACACGTGCACACACTGACACACACGAACACACAGGTAGAAAGAGTCTGTCAGCGGCGACGCTCTTTCCTGGAATTTAAACAGCGGATTTTGGGAGTGTGTGGCCGTGTCCACATTACGACCAGAAAACCTTAAATCAGTACTTCAAGCTTGCAGAGTCATCCTCCAGCGTGAACAAAAACACCAAAACCAGTAGTTTGCGATCAGCTGACATACAGTACAAAATGAGAGATCACTGAGTGAGCTGGAGCTGAAACCAAAAGAAAATTGGCCGTGTGCTACAAAGCCACATACCCAGTCTGTGCATGCAACATCATTGTTTTAAGTAAGCCTTTGTAATTCCTGTCCAAGCTACAATGACAGACCAGCATTTTCAAGGTCATCCACTCTGGAGAGTAAGCATGTTTTTTGGGCATTGTAGACCAAAAACGAAGACAAAAATGTTTTTCCATTACTGTGGACGTGGCCAAAGAGAAGACCAGCATCAAGCGTCAACTGAGTGGGATAAATCTAATGAAAGACACAGTTAACTAGAGCTAGCGATGGAAACATGCTTATATTAAAAAAAGTTAAGTCAGTCATGAAAAACAGACATGGACTCCATCACAGCGCATTGTGTATCCAGAGAAGAGAAGAAAAAGTATGAAAGTATCTGAAATTAGTTCATTCGAGGATCTGGTATCTTCTAATCCAAGACAAAATTCCACTTTCATATACTAGTGGGACATAATTCATCAGCTGCTGGAGCTGTCTGCTCTGTTGTTCCACTTTCTTATGACATCAGAAATGAATTACAACAATCCTCTTCTGCTCTAAATATAACAATATCACAAGTTGACTTATGAGTCAGAATGCAAAGTGCTTGTCTGTTGTTTTTCTATTGTAACTCGTTTTGCTTTGTTATTTTTTGTAGTTTGTTTTTTAGTTTAGTTCACTAAAATTACTAGTTGAAGTCGAAGTTACTGAACTTGCATTTTAAGATGTTATTTTGTTATATACAAATGCAACAAAGATTCTTTTATTTTTTAAATGAATTCATTTCATTCTTTAATGTGTCTTCTTCACTTGTGACAGACCTCTAAACATGTTACACATCAGATGAGACCTGACCTGAGAGCCCCTCACAAGTGAAGAAACTGTCACAACATATATCCATAATGTGAAGCAAAGATTGAACCCTCCTCACAACACACAGGAAGACAACTGAACACTTCAGAATCACGACAGCATCCTAAATAAGAGATAACATCTTTCTCTCTTGTATTTCCTCACTCTTTTTATCAGCTAAACGGGACCAGATGTCTTCAAAGTAAGTGCTCTGAGGAGAGGTGAGGAAGGACCTCCCACATCTGAGACCCCCTGCCTGCACCAAACTGATCCCCTTTACACCTCCATCTTTCCTCCTCACATTACCCCCACCCCCCACCTTCCACCCAACTCCAGCTGCTGCCCCATTTGGCTGTAATCAGCAACCAGCATCATCTCTGATTAGAGAAGGTGGGGGTGGTGGGAGGTAAGACAAATTGGTGCATTCTTCTCCTCCCATTCCCCTTTTTCCCCCATCCCTCTAAATCCTCCTTTCCCCTCTCACACACCCACAGACCCCGCTTAAATCTGGCAGCACCCCCTGGTCAAACCCCTACACCCCCCAACCCACCCCACCCTGCGCAACTTTCTTGATGAATGCTGTCCTTGTGAGCAAGCCACCAACACACCACCCGCCCGTACGCACACATCCACACACGCATCCACACACACGCCCCATGCACGGTCTTTAAATAGAAGTGAAGCTTGGAGACCACCGCCCCTGCAGGTGCTACATCTCTTTGGTTACACACACCAACACACATGGACTCACATGCATACGCCACCACAAGAACATACTCCCATAAATACACACAGCGACCACAGGCAGCCACAATAACGCATACCAACACACACTCCGGCTGCCCTGGTGGCTGTCACAGAGCCATACGACCAAAACGGAGCCCAGAACCTGATCCAACATTATGCCTGATTTACACAACCATCTCTCTCTCTCTGTCTCTTTCTCTTTCTCTCTCTCCCTCTCTTTCTCTCTCTCCTTCTCTCTCTCTCTACTCCTGCCCCACCTCAAACCCCAGTCAGTTTATGCTGGCCCACCCAGGACCCCCTGGACAGTAGCAGGACGACAGCTGCGTGTGTGCCTGTGTGTGTGTGTGTGTGTGTGTGTGTGTGTGTGTGTGTGTGTGTGTGTGTGTGTGTGTGTGTGTGTG
>JBAJHX010000106.1:3677764-3697520 GCA_037176925.1 Amniataba percoides
TGTGTGTGTGTGTGTGTGTGTGTGTGTGTGTGTGTGTGTGTGTGTGTGTGTGTGTGTGTGTGTGTGTGTGTGGCATAGAACGAGCAGGATCCAGGTTATGGCCGGGGAAGTTATAGGGTGCCTTATTTAGTTATAAACACCTTCTTGTCTGTTTTGCAGAGTCACTGTAAGTGTCTCTTTAAAGATGTTTATGGAGCGTGTGTTGTCCTCGTTGCAAAAGTCTTAGTATTTGGTTGGCAGAGAAAAACAAAAGACAGGAAATGAGCACCGTGGCAGAGAAGGAATCTAACCAGAGGCGGGTAACCGGGTAACTAAGATTCGAATTTCATTTTTCCAACTTTTTTCCAACATCATGTTTACATAAAACCTGGTTTCTGTAAATGGGTTAGGCAATCAAAGAAATCCCATTTCAACAATTCCTGCTGGATAAGAACCATTTCTTGCCCATATGTGTAACCAGGTTTTTACCTTTTTATTTTGACAAGATAAGAGATTTCAACTTTTTCTTAGCTTTAAACTTAGTGCCTTACAAAGACTCCAGAAAGTGAAGCATCACCAGTGCGGGAAGTCCCAATGTCGGCCTCCGTTTCTCGATAGTAGAATTACAGGGAATATACGGAAAAACTGTCACTGTGATCATTTTTAAATGATGATAAGGAGAGAAGATGCATGGTAATACTGGATAAAATATCAAGGTTACTGCAGTGGATGCCAACTAACAGATTTATTGCCATTACCGGTTTTCTTCCAGTAACCTGTATTCATATTCATATGTAAATGTATTAGGTGATCGAGATACGATACAGAAACCTGCAAAGCCTGCTAAAACAACGGCAAGCGTAACTGTGACGCAGGCTGGGTGAACGAAACTGGCAAAGCACCTTTGCCACACAGTCAGATATGTGCATGTTTGTGACTGCATCTGTGTGTGTATGTGTGTGTTTTGCATTTTCCATTTCTATGGTGATGACTCGTCTGACGGTGCGAGGAGGCCGAGTCATAAAAGATGGTGTGATGTAGGAGTGGCCAACCTTTCCCATCCTTTCCCAACACCGTCACAGCAACAGCTTTCATCTGGAGCGGATTAGAGACATTAGCACTTCCTTATCTCTACGCCTTCCTCTGCGTCTTTCACCATCTTCCCCCCCTCCCCTTTTTCCTGTCTCTGGCCTCCCACACAACACCCATCCCCTTTATTTCTCCATCTCAGTGCCCGTGCATGCTTAAAAATAGGTACCAAGGAAGAGGACAAAGTAAAACTTTGCTAAATTAAGGGGTTAACAATGAAGGGGTGGACAACTTGGACGACAACTTGGACTGCCCCGCTGTTATTAGACTCTGCTGTCAAACTATTATACTTGTATTAAGAAATATTTGGCTCCCATTCAAGTCCATAAATCAGCAAAAGCTCATATTTTCATACAAACCCCAGCCAAGTCCACTCTGCTCTGTTTGAACACACAAAGTATGCGGCTCACTTAAGGGAAGAGAAGTTGATCAATCACAGTCCTGACACCGGGTGTGCATACACACACGCAGATAAAGTGCATTATGATCACGAGTGACCCTCCAACAATCCAATCCAAGCTGGGTTCGTGCGTGTTGTTGGTGGAATGTGCCACAGGCTTACGGTGATTACAGGAGCGCTTGCACAGGGGCTAAAATTAACCTAGCATTTATAAACAAACACATACACACAGCCGGTAATCGACATTAATACCAGTCATCAATCTTGAGATGATGGCATGTTAGGCTGTCCTTATTGGGAAGAGATATCCCAGCATGCTTAATGGCAGTACGTGTTGCAGAGCCTGGGCCGTGGTGGGAATTCAATCTCGGCCATCTGTCTCTATTAAAATGGCTCCACATAGCCAATAGATTTGACACTGGTCTGACAAGGCTACGCCGTTGCCGATTCCAAACATCACAAAACGCAGACAGTATTTTCAAGCATTGAGCATGAACTATTCACTGTCAACTTAGCAGACAAACTGCGTGTAAAACTGTGACCACCCGGCTTGATGGTGACTGCGTCCTGCTGAATACAGGCCAAGAGTAACGAGGGCCATCCTTCTTGTCCAGGAGCCATTAGGTTACTTTTTAGGCTTCCTCCTCAGGACTTACAAGTGACAAGTGACAAGGAAACAAAGGAACAGGCATCACTTTCACTTCATTTTCATCTTTGGAAAAAATGAATTGATGTGAAAAGGTTGTTCCCAGTGATGAATCAATAGGAAGTGATTAGTAAACTGTAGCTCATTGTTCTGGTTTCACAGTGCATTATTGTACGGGTCAGTCTCAACACTCAGAGCTCTCGTCACCCTGCTTTGAGCAACACAAGCTCACATCGACCCAAAGCACACTGCCTGCCCGGGAACAACATCTAACAGCTAAACTGCATTTTTCTCGGGATATGGTGGAGATAAAACCAGAGCTAAAGAGAGAGAGAATCCTGGACCTCGATTCATTTGGAGGGCAAATAAATCTTTCGAATGAATACTAATGTTGTCTCACGTGTGCTGAATGTGTAAATATACCTCATAACTTCAGAACGTGGTAACGTGTCAGAACTAAGGCCACACACTCAGCATTTAGCTCATCACTGCCTGTGTCGCTTGACCTTAAATACCAGCAACATATCATCAGCAGAAAGTCATGATTCACACTTTTACAGACCCACGTGGACACACACACACACACACACACACACACACACACACACACACACACACACACACACACACACACACACACACAGAAAGGTTAGCAGAAAACAATCGCTTGGGTTCAAGTCCAGCCCAGCTCCACCCGCCTCTCTCACCAGGGCGGGAACATCGGAGCAGGGGTCAGCATGCCGGGTCGGCCCGTCGCAGAGTGGCCGTTCTTTGAAGGAGGCCTGTGGTAGGGAAGGATTTTCGGGAAGGGGAAGCGCTCTGCTGGAAGTTTTGGATATCAATGGAAAGGCTTTCTCTCTGCTGCGGAGGCCAGCAGAGTGGCTTTCCTTTATCTTACGCTACTTATCCCACCACAACGGAAAGACGATGTCAAAGAAACATGTAACAGGAATATTTCCAGGAAGGGAGAGCCTAAATAACTGCAATCCAATCCCAGAGGAGGAAGATGCTTGTGGAATATGCTGGAATTAAGCAGAGAAACATTACGTATCAAGTTAAAACTGCAGTAAAATCATTTCTGTGACCAAACTCTGATGTGGACTGACGGACAGATGACCAGCCCGTAAGACAACATGCAGGAAGAAAACGTGCTGACCCGAACTATCCCACGATCCAACGGCAACCTGGCTAAACCACAAGCACAACCTCTGGCTGTCCAGCTATTTGCTGCAGAAAATATCATTATGTTTACACACACTCTCACACAGACACACAACAGCAAGGAGAAGTTTGTAGTTGCACTACAGCAGAGAGATGGAGCTATTCATACAGCTGTGAAAGAGAAATATAAGAGGTTGTAGAACAAAATGTGTTCATTCTCACACCTAGTCAACAGTTACAAGAATATGTTAGACTGTCCTGTGAGTTTAGCATTTGTTCACCAGCAATCAGGCTGAATCTGACTAAAACATAATCAATTCATTCATTAATGTGCACTCTGATTAATTATTGAAGCCAGTCAAGTAACATCTGAAATATATGTATATGTATATATATTTATTTTGTAAGTCTGCAAAAAAAAAAAAATGTAAACAATTTAATTCAATAAATGGTTATATTTTATCCTTTATTTTTACATGTAAATATTTTTAAATATTTTTTACTCTTTATAAACTATACTTAAGTGATTCTGATTCTGATTCTGATTATTTATTACCCTTATTGTGCCATTGATTGTGCTGCTGTAACACAGCAATTCACTCACAGGATCAATAAAGTCTGTCTATCTATCTGTTATTAAGGCTTTCTACCAATTTTATCTTCTGATTGTTCTAAAATGGCCGGTCTGATCTCAACAACCACTCAAAAACGACTACTTAAAAAAAAGTCTCTTTTCTGTTTTATCATCTGCAGTACATCAGCTGCAGTGCACACAGATTGTCTGCGTTATCTGTCACTTCTGAAACAGTAGTTTCCATTCAAACATCATTAATAGTGTTCTTTGGTTGCAAACATATTAATCTCAACAATCAAATCTCACAATATGTGAGGCCCCACTAGGCTGAGGGGTCAAGGTGACGACAACAACCATCACAACTCTCTTTGGAGTCTGATCCTTTTGAATCATCACCTCTTTACAAATAAAGACATTTAAAAAAATTGCCTAAAGAAAATCTTAAATTGCTGCCTCACATGGTGAATCTGTCCTCTGTGATGGATTTTAGTCACTCCATGGTGTATACTGTGAAATGTCACCATTTCAGTAACTTCTGTTGTTTCTCTCAAACCTGTCCTTTGAATCTTTGCAGATAAGTTTTATTTGTACTTTGCACAGGTCAGTAAGTGACCTTATTTGGTACACATTACCAAGTAGTCAACTACCGGTTCATGCAGTCAACAATCGTATCTGTTATCGCCCCTGTTTATCTTTTCAGAGTTCCCTGTCCTCACCTCTGCTCCACTCCTCCACCACAGCACCCGGAGCAACAGAGCTCTCGTCTCTCAGACCTCCGCCTTCCCGGCGATGCTGACCACAGCCCGTCCAGCCCGGGTCGCCTTACCCGTTTACTGCGTGGGAGCGGATACCGCCACAGACTCACAGAGACCCATTCAAAGCCTGCATACGAAATCTCTTCCTCTGCAGTGATACCTTACCCTTCATCTGCATATTCACATATTCAGGACCCGGTGTAAACTTCCTGTCTGTGTGAGATAGAGGGATAACTGGGCACAGATGAACTTGGTGTGTTTTTATTAGTTTTCAAAGGGTTTTTGTCATCGGATCTTGAAGACCATGCAACCAAGGAGGAGCTCGCACAAAACTCCTCAGACAAGGCGGCAACAGTAATGAGACTTAAATATCAATCAAAGATTGATGTTCCACAACACAACAATTATTTCTATTTCTCTCAATCAAAGTTTGTTGTGGTAAGCAATATCTAACAAAAAATCCTGTTTAAAAAAAAAAAAAAACTGTAACTGCCATTTGAGGAATTCTGCAGAGACCTGCCCATCATACAGCCGTCACGGATCATCTCTCAATCTGACAGCAAGTGTCAACAGAGACACACGGAAAAATGAGAGCTGCTATTGTGTGACAATCTGCCAGTGCAGTTACACTTGTAAGCAAACAACAACATACCACAATGACACCCCTGGTGCTCTGCCAAGTCAGTGCTGGCAGCTGCTTGTCTCAGCTAATCACTGACTCACTGAAGTTGACGTCTTTTTATTCGTTTTCTGCTGCTATGGGTGGAACACATCTGCAACGGTTAGAATACACAGCGGTGCCTTAATTCGTAGCATGTACCGTCAGCACTGCCATGAGCTCTTTTATTAATCTTCTCTCCCACTCGTCAGCATCTGAGCTATGACAATGTCCTGGATTCTTTGAGAGTCTTGGCAGGTAAAACAATTATGCGGAAAGAACCGCAATGTTGCTTGTGTTGCAATTAAAACACAAGCAACAAAAAAAAAGCAATGTCTGATACGTAATACAGATAAAAGAGCTGGTTTTACAGAAAGAAATGAAGTCTAAATCATACATAAAGTGGCCTTTTAAACTAAACAAACCCACATGGTCTAAGTAAAGGTTAAAATAGACCTGACCTAACTGGTCTGATTTCTAGAAGCAAGATTAGATTTACTCTAAGACCAGAAGGATCAAAGTCAATAACAGCTATATGATAAACATTTTATTTCAATAAGCTAATCTGACACCACCGCACAGATGACTTCTTAACAGGAGCAAGCTGCTCAATAATTCCGATGAAATTTCGAAGACCCGCACATACAAAAATAAATTCACTGTAGACGGTTTCCCCACCGGAGCCCAGACTTCCATTATAGTGAGAAAGAGAAATGCCTGGATCCTCCTTTCTCCGAGTGCTGCCCAGTTTAAGGCTTTTAGTTTCGTGTGTGCGCGAGCGTGTTCTGTCCTCTGCTCTCATTGCTTTGTCAGTTTTTATTTCTACAATTTTACTGTATTAGGGGCTTTTTCAGGTCCATCCCAACATTTGCAGAAAAAAATCCTCAAGCCGGTGCAGTGTTACAGTCTCACGAAACACTTTTTGATAATGACCTGACACTGAAGAAGTAAAATATGAAAGTGGAGATAAATGTTTTATTTTCTATTGATTCAACTTTATAAGAAACTTTAACAATAGGAAAATGCTTTTATCTAAAATGCATATGTGCAATGTGTTTTCAACTCCAATCTGAAGTTGTCTACATCACAAAACATTTTAGATGCATTCATATAAGTAAATCTAATTAGTGTTCCCTATATTTATGAGTTAGTTTGGAAATTTTCTTTCAAAATCCTATTTAGTTGCATAAAAAAGTTACATATTCTACATTATTATTTCTTAAAATTAGGGAGTTGCTGCCTGTCTCTGATGCCGTACCTTTTGATTGTGTTTAAATAACAAAAATCTAAACTCTTAAGATTATAAAAATGTTCAAAAACAAAGCACTTCCCAGAAAACCCAGCCTCCTTTAATGACTTTCAAAATAACAAAAATCCCACAACTTCCTCCCATACCCATTGTTCTGTGATTTAGTATTGCTTTTGAGTGGTCAGCTGCTGTGTCTGCATGTTGCCTGCAGTTTTAAAGAGTCACACAGACTCATCGTTTGCATCAACGCCACCTCTTAACGTGTCAGGGCGCTGCGTAACGACAGAATCAGTGTCATGCCAATTCATTTGAGAAAACCAGGGATTTAACACAGAGCCCTCTTTAAATCACAGCAACTACAGTAACATCCAGAGCGTGATCCGTAAATCTGCTGAAATATGGAACAGTAGCGTTGAGACTTCACATGTGGTTATGATGGGCCAGATTTTCTTACTTAACCCGCAAGTCAAAGTCAATAAATGAGAAAAGAAGCAACTCTAACCATAAAACAGGCCTGCAACAATACACTTACCCACGGCTAACTCTATGTAACAGTGTGTGTGTGTGTGTGTGTGTGTGTGTGAGTGTGTGTTGCTGCGTCCCTCCCCGGGGCGGTGGGGTGCTGAGTGACACTCTGGTAATGCCTCCGTGTCTCTTAAACCTGAGCAGGGTCCACACACACCGAATGCACACATGAGAGCGGAGATAGAGAGAGAAACGTCTGGCGCTGAGAAACTCTCCCTTTCGCTCTCTGAGGCCTCGGCTGCCAAAACGGTGCAAGTTAAGACACAATCCAGAGCAACAAAAGACACTGCAACAGACTCCAAAATCTTTCTGCAACAGCAGGCATCACCAGCTGTGGAGGCTCACACTGTACCTTACAAATGTGTGTGTATCCAGCAGGCTATGTGGTCGCTTCTAAATAACTGCATGTAAATACTTGCTAGTTATATCCCAGTATTACTGTAACTACACATACACGTAAGTTAAATATTTCCAGCTTAGTTTCATGCATTAAAAAAAAAAGTAAAACTGATATTTTGTTTAAGATTACCATGATGGAAAACAGGAGCATGTGTTATTTTAAAGAGTTGTAGCTCTTGGTTGTGAACTTCATATTTATGAGTGTTTTTTTCATTCTGACCACCCCCTAACTGAAGCACAGTATTCAATGCAACAGTCCACTAAAAACATAAGAAATTCGTTTTCAATTGATGATGAGCAGTTCTAATTATTTTGAGAAACTTCATGGTTAAATTATCAAATGAAATATCATTTGATAATGTAGATATTTCTTGTTGAAATCTGAACATTGTTTTTACACATTCACAGTGGAAAAATGAAAAAAAAAAACATATTCTAAAAATAGTTGAAAAAGTTTCTATAAAAATGTGTTTAAACTAAACGTAATTCTAAGACTAGAGTCCTTGAACATAATGACATGTAACGTTTTATGTCATCTAATCTAACTGAGATTGTGTTTGGCAAAGATATTCACACTATTAAAGTTTCACAGTGTCAATGTATAAGACATAAAAGGATGGGTATTGGACCTCAATACTTTTGTGGTACCAACCACAATGTGTCTGTACAACCTCAGTATCTTCCCAGCACACTGTCTCCACATGCTGAACTGGCTGTGTGTTGAGCACAGACAGAGACAGTATCACACCTGTGTATGAGGGCGGTGAAGGTTCTGGCGAGCGCAACTGTGTTTTTGTTCAAGTTCCACAGTTTACAGCCTCGCCGCCCGAGGCACGACACTTTAATTTGGTTATAATAAGATCAGCACGACAGATTGGTTTCACTGCGCTGGGAGAGACGCTTGACTTTTATTACAACAGGCATTACTTGGAGACTATTATTGTAAACGTTTAGCTGTGGTGGTGGCCTGCTCTGGCCACACATGTGTAAACACTCCGAGGTTAGATTACCGAGCCCGCTCTTCACCAGGGCAGATATTACCAAACCAGTGGCATGGAGACAGGAAAGATTTACCATGGGAAGATCAAAATCCCAGGTGTATGTGTGCGTGTGTGTGAAATATTCGTCACTGTCAGAATGACTGGCCGGTCGGGGGAAAGTGTGAATACTGCCCTGGCCAGTGTTTGTGTATCTATGGGGATTTTTTTCCCGTCATTATGTTGATAATTTGAGGAAGGAATGCTTGGGGGAACCATTAGGAACGTCAGGGGACCCTCAAGCTTCGCCGCTCAGTTACGGCTACACCCTGACACCCCGATTATGACAAGTTCACCTACAGCAGAGCGAGGAGCACATGTGGTACACGCTCACAAAACTCCCCCACAACACCCACTCTTCACTGTGTCCCTTCTTGCTTAACTCTCCGTAATTGTTTTGTGTGTGTGTGTGTGTGTGTGTGTGTGGAAAGCAGAGCAAAGTAAAGAAAACAGTAGAGTGTTTTCTTTGGAGTTTGCTCACACTGCACACACAGACGGAGGAGAGCACAGATTATCTCCTGACTAATCGTGTTCTGTTCTCTGTGAGATGGCACTTATCATCGCCCACTCACCCACCCCAACCCACCCCATCCCTCCCTCCTCCTCCTCCTCGTCGCCATCTTCACCACCACCATCACACGCAGGCGTACGCTGGGATGCAAACATATGCCAAAGGCGCCCCAAGCGGCTGTGTGTAGACGCGGGCGTACTCGCCGTCACGTTTAGTAAAATACACACACACATGCGCAAATATCACCCAAGTCTCAGGGTCACTTACTGCAGCTTAAGCATGTCTGCGATGCGCCATCCACTAAAAGGGCACTTTGAAAAGTGATTTACACGCCTGAGAGGGGGCCCGCCACGGTTTCATCCTAAAGAAAACAGCTCGGAGATGTTTCTGTCTTCAAAATAGTTTCCTGCTCTTCCCAAACTCAGCATCATGGTTTATTTTACAAAACAGTTATCTAGAGATGACATCGTGATTTATCGATTTAGCCAAATGACAGGAAACAACAATACATTCATTATTGTGAATTCTGTGCTCGATCATTATAGTATATAATTATAGGATTATAAGATTTAGTACCCTGCCAATAAATAAGCATGCCGATATTTGACAATATTAGTTTGTCACACATATATCAGCATACATGTCTGTCGATGAGTAAAAATGCCAGACAAACGTCTGAGATCGGTGACAAAACAAGCTCCACACAACTTCTATAGAGTAGGTGTTTTTGAGATTTTGATCTTTAAACATGATTTTCCTCATCGGACTGAGATTGTTCAGTTGTCATAAAACATTCAAATGTTACTGGCCAACGTTAAGAGTGAATAGTCAATCCTAGTGTTTGAGGGAATTTAGAGACAGTGTTTCTCTGACACACCGATACAGGTTCATTCACTATCCTATGGTAACAAATTACAGGGTACCTATTGAAATGTGTCTTTATGTCATGCTGTTTGAAAAAATCAAATTCCATATAAATACTGTAATAATACTATAATAATATAATTGCTGTAAGATTTTTATCTCTCAAAAACTTTTTAGCTTCAAAAACCTAATATCAGTTGGGCTCTATTAGATTTATTTGGAAAAAATTGTCAAGATTTTTTTAAGGAAATAATCATTAACTGCAGCCCTAAAGATAACCTAAGTTTAGTTTGTCTTTATGTTTAATGACCACACCGACATTGCTTGATTTATTTCAGAATGATGATGAAAGCAGGCTGGATTCAAACAAAAACAAATACAGGAACCTGTCTGCAGGATGAGCTCAGGGAGGCTGATAGGTTACAAGTTTTAAGTCAGCAGATGGAAGTCGGCCGCCTCTTGACAGTTAAGCGCGCGTCTGTTTGCCTCACGTGTCCGTCAGCCTCACCCCGTCTGTCTGTCCGCCTAACCTGCCCCACCAGACGCCAGCGCCGGTGATTGATGGTACCGTGGAAAACTGAAAACCATTCTTCTCCGTGACAGAATCGACGTACACAAATAACAAGGATGGGGCCATTCATCACACTTTGCTACTCATTTCTCACACATTTTTCTCACCCCTGCTGTTGATACCTGCACTAATGGCAATAATAATCATGATCTTAACTACAATCCTACAGCAGCCTCGGGGCGAGGAGTGACACTCCTTTACACTTTTTAGACCTTAGAAGGATCCCCAAACCAAAAAAAAAGCCATTTAAGAATATCTGAATGTTCCACTGTAGCTATGATGGAAAAAGTGAGAGGCAAAGTGTCCGAGGCAGGAAGGCAGAGAGAAACAATGAACAAGCGCTGATAGTTTGATTAATGATCATTTTTCTATTTGCCCCTCATACATCTGGCGGCACCACACTGCTGGACAGAGCAGAGCAGTATACAGGCCATGAGTGTGTGACCACACACTCCACTCATGCACACAGCACGGGCACACACTCAGAGTAATACAACAGGTCAACAACTTCTTGTCTTTTCTTTTCTTTAATACACAACTGAATCAGTGTTTGAATAGATTGTTCTGTCAGCGTTATAGGTTCTTGGACTGGGGCAGTTTTTCATGGTTTGCCCTGTTAGTTCCAACTAAGCAAAATCTTAATGCTACAGCGTGTGATGATACGTTTCCAAACCTGTGGCAACAGTTTATGAGGCCTCTCCTGTTTTAATTTGACGGTGTCCCTGTGCACAAAGCAGCTCCATTAAGAAATGGTTTTCCCAGTGCGGTGTTGACGTTAAAGTGAAAGTGAAAGTCCTACACAGAGCTCTGACCTCAAGAGTTATTGTAATTACAATTTTCAGACAAACATATCTTTTACGTCAAAGCTTTAATAGTGACTCTTTTTTTTACAGATAAGACATCGAATTTGGTGCAAATGTAGTAGTGGCTGAAAAAACAAAAGAGGTGAACGCAGCATGACAGTCCAGCAACTGTCCAAAGTGTGGGCGATAAGCAAAGTCCCGCAGCCACAATCTAAAATCCTGCGGAAAAGTCTTTTGAAAGTTGTTTTCAAAAGATGCTGGATGGAGGTTAATAATATTTCACCACTAGTTCATTTCATTAAGCTGTCAAAATACAGTATTAAACAATACACAATTAACAATATTCCTGTGTAAACTACGGTCTCCTTTGGGCCACTGCAGGTGATTCAGGGGAGAATATGATTGGAAAATTCTTTCTAATGTGTTCAGAGCCAGAAGAAATAAAAGTTTTTTGATGAGACATCCAAAAATGCAGACTGACTCCATAGGAAATATCACTTTTAATCCTTTAAGCGTAAAATCATAATTTCAATCAAAAGCCAAAAAGCTGCCACGTGAGCTCAAAAAATTGGGAGTTAAAACAAAGCCATGCAAAGACAGCACATCTCGTACACCATTCGCCGTTGGTGAACAGCTCACTGAGCAGCATCCCTCTCTCTGTTACTCAGAATAAAGGCCTGTTTGTTTAGCTGACAGGAGACAAGGTAAGAGTAGCCCAACCCTGCTCACAGGTATGACAGCCTGATTTAAAGCTTCAATTAAAACACACAGGGAAAGGCAGCAACTTACACACACAAAGCAGCAACGGATCAAAAAAAATTCCAAGCTGTATACAATAACACCTTCATTAAGTCAACGAAAGACTAAAACAATTACACTTATTTAGATAAGTATCTAATGTCGTAACTCATCCACTTCTCACCCACTCCACATGTCATCTCTGCTCTCTCTTCAAACTCTGCTTGTTTTTGTTCCCTCGCTCATCCCCCCCATGATGTGATCCAAACAAGTGAGATCATAGCTCATTACAGAGGGATTTTGTAAATAGATTGCAATCCTCATATTACCCAACAGGCACACGTTCATATGTGCAGAACAAGAAGTACATCCATGCACGCTCTCAACCAAAATAATAAAGGCAACGCTGTCTTTTGGAACGATTACACATTGTGACACTCCTACCAGGAGAGAGAGATTGAGAAATAACAATTACACCGCAATTTTTCAGTGCCCTGCCTTTCATGCCTAATTGAAGCTCCGCGTCGTCATTTTCTTTTCAAAACAGTCAGAAACAATGGCTTTTGAGCTGTGTATGCTCTGAAGAATAACTCCAAACACAAGGCTAAATTACACAAACATGCCATTAGCAAGGGGAAATCTGTGTGTGTGTGTGTGTGTGTGCGCGCACGCGCTGCATCTATGAGGGTGTGAGCATGCAGCAGAGAGTGGGCAGCAGCAGTCAGGACTTGTGTTCGCAGATTAGCAACAATATTTACTGTGAGTAATGAGCTTATGTCACTTATGGAAGGATTGAGTGAGACTGCATCTTTTCACAGTGTGTCACAGCCAGTGTGGGTGTTTGTGGATAGAGTGTAATTAAGAGGTTGCGCTTATGACAGAAGAAGGAGATACTATGACTGATTTTCTTCACGCAGTAAAAATATCACAGTCTAGGAGCAGTCTGACAGACAAACAAGTGAAAACAGACCAAATAAACACGCCAGCCTTTTCAAGCATCCTCACTAAGCCCTTCTGCTGCTGGGTATGTATATAGCAAGTGAGTCTGCTCACAAAAATCCCTTTGTACACATGATATGATCTGTCTATGTAAACACCACTATGTACTATGCACACTAGAGAATACACCAATACTGACAAATCTCTGTGTCAACTGCACGGTGTGTCTGTGTGTTCGTTGTGTAAACTCATTTTGACTGATAGGTATGCTGGATGCACACAGGCATGATTTACAAACCTGTTACTGGACACGCTGCCAGCGATGCTTACTGATAAATGACGCTCACTTCAAATAAATAGCACACAGCGAGTGTGTTGAGTTTTTATGCGACACAAACTGGAGAGATGTTGCTTCTGGGTGCAGTTGACTCAGTATCACACAGCTGCAGCTGAAGCGCGAGAGGCCATCGGTGAAGCCACGTCAGTACCGAAAACCCCAAACCCTGCAGTGACTGACTATATAAGTCCTGCAGAGGATATCTAAATCATCAAAACTACAGCCATGACTGAAATATCATAGCAAACATCTGTAAACTATGGAAGATGTGCTCATTTTAATATCAAAGTCAAATGAATGTGCTGACTGGAGGAAAATGTCAGGCTTTTTTAATGATTCAAAAATCTGATTTCCATCATTGTAACTGCTTGAAAAGCAACCACATGTCCAAAAGACAACTGCTGCATATTATCACGTAGTTATTATTCATTTCAAAATCAACATATTATACTCTATGAATTTTCCACACAAAAGGCATGCTAATAAGATCAGAATGTTTCTTAACAACTTCTTTTGGTTACTGCATGTGAACAATTAGTTTGAAGATTAAAGTTAAAGTTTTCAGGAGTTGAAATCATTGTAAGCAGTTCTGAACGTGACATCCAGCTATTTGAACTGAAGGCTTACATCATGCTAATGATGAAAGATTAAATAAATTAAATAAATTATTTTTACTGTGCCGTTGTTTCATATTTGGTTGTTCGTGGCATGTTTTCAACAAATTGGCTTGTTCTGCCAGTCTAAAAGTTTCCAGCTGAGGAAAATGTGTTACTATTTGTGGAGTCCCATTTATGGATTTAAACATTGCCTTTAGCAATCCCATACATAAGCACTTATTTATATATAGAGGGAGAGATATTTATAGATATGAGCTACATACCACAAAAGAGACTTTAATTTAATTGAAGGTTAGGTGTAATTATCAAGAAAAACAAATCTTTTCAGCAGTAATTTTACACAAAGGCAGAGTATTTAGAATTAGCTGATGAAGAATCTCTTAAGCCGCGACTTGTTCACTGATCACACAACCAGCAGAGCTGCAGATAAATCATTACAGATCATCCACCATGGAGCTATGAAGCTGATTATTATTGCCAAATGTGTCCCTGGAGGACGTAGCAACAGGAAGATTGATGAGTTTGATAAATATTTAGCGTAATCCCTGGTTACCGTCTTCTCGCCTCAGCTCTCCCCTCTTACTAACTACAGCAAACTAATTAAGCACACGATCCCAGTGCTGTGTGTTTACTGTGGTTAGTATCTTACCAACAAACACGCTACAGGCTACTGTCAATCACTCATCATGGGGATGAATGTGGAATAAGTGACATGCAGTAAGAGGGAGGAAGAGGGTTTGGCAAGGGAGAAAAAGAGGAGAGATGATGCAGCAGATGAAGAAAATAGAATGAGAATTGCTAAAATTCAACAATTTCTTAAAATAGCTTCCTCAGATGCACCATTTTAACATTTGATCTCTTTCTGGTCCAATAATACTTTCTTTTTCCTTTATGGTTTATTTCTTATTTTTTCTATTTAAAAAACTAGATAAACACAAACAAAAAAAGTAGTCGCTAATTAAACAGATGTAGTCCTGAGCCATAACTCCCTCCATCCATCTCCCTACAGAGCAGCTGTAATGTGGCAGACTGACCTGCAGAGGGCCTCATCCCGGCCCGGCATATGAAACAATGATTCTGCCTAATAAAACAAAGTAAAACTACAGAGACACTGCACCGCTGCAGCACTGGAGAGGTTTAAGATACATACTGGGGTTCAACTTGCAGACTCAAGAAGATTATTCCACACACTGTTATAAGGCTATAATGATTATTCTCATCATCACTTAAACCGCTGATTATTTTCCTGCGTTAGGAGAACAGAAATTCTTTTGTCTATAAAATTTCTTAAAATATTTAAAAAATCCAGCAAATTTAGCTACTACGAAAAAGGTCCACAACAGTAAACATTCAGTTTCCTGTAACATATGACAAAGCAAAAGAGCAATTGAAGATTTGAGCGGTTGGAACGAGACAGTTTCACATTTCTGTCTGAAGAGTAAATAATGAAAAAGAGCCAGTTATCAAAATTGTTGCAAATCTTTTGTCAATAGACCTATCATTGAAATCAAGTACTCTACCAGTATTTTTACATCATGCGGAAAACAGATTATTTCCTTTTCCTATTCCTTTCCTAATAATCCTGTCAGCTACTTTTCAACAATCAGCTATTTAATTTGTCAAGAAAATGTCAGAAAACAATGAAATGTTTATCTCAGGTTCACGGAGCCCCGAGAGACCCTTCTTAATCGCTTGTTTTGTCAAACTAAGAGTCCAGTATTCAAACATATTCATTTTATAATCACATACAACAAACAGCCACAGCTCATCCTCACACCTGAGAATGTGGAATAAGTTTTTTGCCAATACATGCAATAAATGATTGATTTATTTTGTTCTTTTAAAATGATGAAGCTCTTTTAAATAGAGCTCATATTCTTGTCTCTTTTTTTAATTGTCAGAAATTATACTCACAAACAAGTTCAAGACAAGAAAAACTAGATGACTTTTGATAAAGAAGCTACAAAGATATTAATCGAAGCAAAGCATCTCATCTTACAAGCTTCTCAAATGAAATCATTTGTATTGTGGACTTCATCTTTGACTTAATTCAATGGATCTCTGAACTGTTGTGAGCTGATTATTGTTCTGTTGATTGATTGATCTCTGCAGCACTCACATATGTAAATGCCTGGATTAATACTAGCTCTAAAGTTTATAGTTGTCAATTGTGTTTTGTAATTTTTTTTAATCAAAAATTATCTTAACATGATTACTTATAATAGAGCTGGACTCTAAACTCATCTGAGTAGATGTTATTCACCTGAGTGGGACTCACTGCTGTTTGATTGTGGACTCTGGTCCCGACTCAAAGTACCAGGGGACTCGTCCACAGCAGCTCACTGCTGCCATCTATTAATCACAGGTGAAACTACATCCACACAGCTCATCTTGGCTTCTGTCTGTCACAAGAACAAGACAGCTGATCTGGAATATTTGGGATTTGATTTAAGATACAGACTTAGATGCAATCATATTTAGCTTTTGTGATACTATTTATTGACTCAGTGTATTTACTTAACAAACCTCAAAAAGTCCCCCCGTGCCCCCTACCCTCTCCTTACCCACACTGCATGTTTCCATGTGTTACAACCTTGCTGGAAAACAGAAAAAGAACTGACTCATGAGTGGAGCAACAAATCTGACCCACAAAGCGCAACCACAAAATATTCCCTGACTCTGGACGAGGAAAGTGCAGACTTGTTTCTCTTGGCACAAAAGAAGCTATTCTTAAGCTAAAGTTCACTTTCAGGCAGGCAGCCCTGCATGAGGGCCTAACCTTTCGAAACAGAGAGCGGTCCGCTGAGGGAGCCGTTCTGACCGCTGACTGCCAGGCCACCAACACGACACTGTCCTGTTTTCTGCTCATTCAGTGGGCGGGACGCATGAGAAAATGTGGGCACTGAGATTATACTGCATCCCCATTTAGCCAAAACCACCAGGATTCTGATTCTGAAAGGCAATTTTAAAACAATGGACAGCACGGCACCTTAAATACACACAAACCGCACACATGCAGCTAATGAGCCCTCAGAGACAGAGAACGCATACTTCAGTGGGGAATGCGCTAATTTGGTTCCAGGCGAGTCTTTATCCCAGCGAGATACACACACCGCTGCGAGCGTGCCACTGAGGGCTGATTGGACGGGAATAATGTAAACACCAATCAGAGAGTGAGTAAACCCGGCCAATGGGCTGTTACAGAGACGAGACCGCTCATCATTCACTCGGCGGTTTACAAAATGTTTGGCACTGTCATGTGAAAACCAGGTTTCAAAGTTTTCTGAACAAAAGAAAAATCTTCTGATCTCCAAATTTCTACGTTTCACAAATTCGGAAGTCTTGCGGGCTTGTTTTACACTTCATGAGATTCTTTTTCTGAGATGAACTAATTGAGCTTTTCTGCTACAGACATTCCTCTAAAATGGAAACGTTTTGAGAATGAAGAAAAAGATCTTGTTTTAACTCAATCGTAACAATGAACTAGTGAGATAATTCGTTTTTTTCTAACAGGTTTTATGAGCCTGACATATAGAAGAATTGATTTTACTGCAAATATCCTGTGGAAATTTGTTTTAAGCTTTGCAACATGCATTTTTTAGATAACAGGGTTTGATGTACTGACATTTCTCGTGACACTGTTCATTTTTGACACCCTAAAAAGCGTTTCACTTTGAAGTTAAGGATGGAAGCTTTATTCGCTGAAGAAGCAGAACGGCCTTGGGATTCATTGTGGCTGTTCTTTGAAAAACATGTTGCTCGAAAATGTCAACCTTTTTATGAATATGGGTGATCGTTCTTATTATAAGCCTCATGACATCACATTCATGACTTAATCCAATAGGTTTGTAGAAGGAGTTTTATTAGCCTCAGATGAACAATCTAGACCCATAAAGGAGCATTTAATGCTTCAGTTTATCTGAAAACAAAAATCACCAAATTTGGAAATGCATGGTTTTCAGTGGAAAGCAAAGTTATGCTTTCTTTGGAGCAGAATTGGCAAGTGTATAAAAATGCATCCTCAACAGTAAGAGGGCTAATAAGGCAAGAAACTGTGGGTCTAAACACAATGTGATATACTCTCACACACACAGGGAGTCCAAAACAAGCTACTAACGGGTTACATGGATTGCATAACATGCCCACAAACTGTAGTAAGTAGTGGTATTACCGCCTGTGTATGAGAGTAAACTCCTGGCAGGCTGCACAACAGCCGCTTTAGGCCTATAAACGCATCAACACACCAAGAAAACAGTGCAGAGCTTTGTGGGGAAACAGGCGTGTTAAATCCTGTGTGTGTCTCTGGTGTGGGAGCTTGTGCAAACCCGGATGGGGAACAGACCAAAGGGTAGCGTGGAGAGAGCGAGCTGTGAGAAGATGATAGGATGATGATAAGTCTTCCTGAGGAGGAATTCGGATATGGATAATGAAGGATATAGATGAAGGAAGTCTGGCTCCTGAAGGCAACCCGCGCTTTTGTCTCGAAAGCCATCAAAAAACAATCAAGTGGGAACCTTGTGCCGCTCCATCATTTACCCCCTCAAACCTCCCCAAACTCTTCTTCCACCTTCTCTCTCTCTTCATCGCCCCCTCCTCCACCGCTCTCCCCGTCATGTCATTTTCCCTGTCGTGAGCGAGGCGGGTTAATAATTCAGCCGTCTCCCTGTGTGTCTGCTGTGACAGCTGCAGGTGGGATATCTCACAGGGGGAGAGCGACGCTGAGGGGTTTTGTTCGCGGCTTTTCTGTGAAGCGCTTCAGTGGGAAAACACAATGAGGTCGTGTTGAACCTTCAGATGCAGAACAGATTACTGTGAGCGGCCTGTAAGCACTTCCCCATTCGGGTCCGTTGTTCATGCATATTTTACAAGTGCAGTTTCCAAAATATTCTGTTCTTATTATTGTCAGATGCATATTTCATGACCTGTTGCTGCAGTGTTTATTTTTTCTTTTCTTTTTTTTTTTTTTAAGGACATTGGTCTCTCTTTGACTGTTTGGTTAGTTAAACTGTTAAATACCTAGAACAAAGAGTTCAAATTCATCCATATGTTCATGACGTTTCTCATTTTACCGCTTCCTGCCTCGAGCTCAGAACCCATTTCATGTAAGGACCTCCTCGCAAAGGTTTTGACCAGTCTAGTCTCTTTGTGTCACTGAAGCCAACAAAACTACAACAAAAACACATTATCTACAATACTATATACGCCCAAATCCCAAACTGTCACTCAGAGTTCAATTTCTGAAAGTTTCTGACCAGAAAAAGCAACAAGACAGTGAAGAAGTTCTGGTTGAAGCTGATATTTGAACATTTTGCAGTGAAAACTGGGACTGACTAACTTTGTCATTTTCTATTAGGTCATGCAAATGTTGGCATCCTAAATTAAAATGGTCAACATGGAAAACACAACATTTTAAACTCCATCATGTAATTTGGTGCGTTATCATGATGAAGTTAGCATTAATCTCAAAACACCACTGTGCCCACGTACAGCCGACTTAGTCTTGATCATCTTACTTTAGGTTTTTCTCAGAATACTGGTTGTGATTTGGATCATTTTGTGCTAAAATTATGGAAATCTGTCAAATCAGCAAGCATTTTTTTCAGCAATTTCACAAATTCAGAGAGAAATCGATATCTCCAACTGTGCCTCAGAGTCTCCAATCACCATTTCACCAGACACCATCTTCAATTCCTTTGCAAACAGTGAAGTAGTTCCCTGTTTGTACACTTAATCTTCAGGGCTTTTAAGGACATACTCAATCTGTTTGGATGCTAACTGACAACAATCCACTCCCATAGCCAAATAAGTGGAGTTAGTGTGGAGCACTTCCCACACACACACACACACACACACACACACACACACACACACACACACACACACACACACACACACACACACACA
>JBAJHX010000106.1:3697620-3715179 GCA_037176925.1 Amniataba percoides
ACACACACACACACACACACACACACACACACACACACACACACACACACACACACACACACACACACACACACCACGAACTCGTGAGGAAGATGCTGTATTTCACACAGTCTTTTGGCCATTTTTCCTGTGGGTTATGATAATACATTTGCTTTAGGGAAAGATGCCTGAGCACAAAGATCAAACCCATCAGCTCTCTCTGTTACAGTCACGGAGAAAAGGCATAATATCTTCTCTGTTTTGTTTGTCTGCTGAGCTTTTGATTCTGCAGCTGGCTGCTTTTCTGCCTCTCCAGTGTCCGTCCACTATTCCCTGTCCACCTCCGCCCCTGCAGTATTAGAAAATAACCTTCACTCTGTTCTTGCTGATGACTCTGTACAGCGGAAACAGGCACCCACACACACAGACGCCCCTTCTCAAACTAATACTGCAACCCAAACTCCCCTGGTGAGTCTGATGAACGAGCTGGCCACAGAAGGGATTCCCTTTAAACGGCCAGCGTCGGGGAGAGGGCTGATGGGAAGGAAGAGAGAGATGCTGAGTAGCCGGTGTGAGTGATCTTTTCCTCTGTGGTGGGACAGACTGGAAATTGCTCCACACCACCGCTGCCAGTAATCCAGTGGGCTCAGCTGTTCGGAGCGGGCAGCATGTGGTGAGGAGCTACCAGAGGCAGGTTTATTGGTGTGGAAACAAATAAACACGCAGCGCCTCACACAGGTACGGGCATTTTCTGTCGCTCTCAGTGTGTGTGTGGCCCGGGGACGGTCCTCCATGTGGGAGGTGGGAGCAGAGTCACGGCCTCAGACCACAAAGGATGTGGAAAGAGGAGTCATCATTCTCCCACTCTCTTCCCTTCTCTCCTCTTTTTGTCTGTCTATCTGTCCGTCGTCTCTCACTCCTTTTTATTTGTTGCATCTTTCTTAATTATTAGCCCCACCTGTTGCAGGTACGTTGTTAAAGCATCAGAAATAAAGCTCATTAGTGAGTAATCAATCCTTCTTTAAAGTATGAGTCCATAAAAAATGAAGGAAAAAAAAACATAAAACCTGAAAACTCTCAGTAATACACTAAGTGTTTACATTTTTATACTAACACAGCATCGAACTAATCTTTAGTCTGTTTTATCCCATAGATGCATTTTGTATCATTTACTATGAGGCCACATCTTGGCCTTCTAAGAATTATATTCAGTACTGATGAGGATGTCTTTCTCAGTTAATTGTTGGTCTAAACAACATTTAAAAAATCTGCTTTAAAAAGCCCTGTATAATTGTTTAAGTTTTCAACTATCTCCTTTTGTCCAACTGACAGTTCGAGACATTCAGTTTACATCATAATAAAAGAGAAGAAAGCACTGAATCCTCACTTTGGAGATTCTGGAGTCAGAAACTGTTGGTGTCTTTTGCTTAAAAATGAACTCAAATGATTGGTCAGCTTTGTTAAACAGTATATTAATTTTTGACAGCAGAAGACAGCTGTTCTCAGCAAACAAGCCCTGATTAATCGACTGACCACTACCTGCCCAGCTCTTAACGACAGACACGCCAAGTTTGCAAGTGGTTGGCAAAGAAACTGGAACATCTGGATGCACTAATTTTTCCCAAGTGTACCAAAAGTACCTAATAAGTCATTTAAGTAAGATTTCATAGTTGTTTCATAATGATATTGAAGAAAAGTTTGATCTTTTTTTAACTGAAACCAGGAAATGTTTGGCCAGTTCTCCTGCTGAGAAAAGAAATGAATAAATTATTTAAACTATAATTCATACATTATCTGTTTATCAATGAATTGATGAATGTATCATGTCAGCAAAGATTAAACTACACTCCAGAGATGTGCGGGTTGAACTGGCTCTCCCAGTTTCACTCTGGCCTTCAAAGGGTGGAATCAAACTAAACTAAACAAACAAAACTGACAAAATCACATCAGTCTTATTCAAATGTGGTTGGATTCAGTAAAGAAACTAGTCCTGCTGAAAGACAGAGTCTCATGTCCATATTACAAATGGCCTTATTATCAATGATCTAACTAAGCTCTTGGCTCTCTGTCCCACCCAAACCACCACGGTGATGGAGGATCAGTAGTGTCTGGAGATTGTGTGTCAGATCCCAGTGTGGAGCGGCAGGAGGGGGGAGGGGGAGGTGGGGGTGGCGCCGAAGGATCTCCTGAGATCACCACGGAGCTCCGAGACAAAAGGGACATTGTGGCAAAGACTGACCCATCCAAGAAAACATTACTTCCTGTCCCATCAACTCCGGCATCCTCCGCACATGAGCTGCTCACTTCCCAGAACTGAAAGTCCCTTTTCAACATCATCTGCTGTTAAACACTCACAGCAGTTAGTCCTGACCATGTGCAGTCATTGGCACTCAACAACAGTAAACTGTATTTGTGGAGGAACTGGTCTCCGCTAAGTTTCAAACACGACTAATAAAAATTCTATGGAAAAAAAGGTTTTTACACAAGAAAACATGAGTTAGAAACTTCAAGTAGTCTGTGTTTAAGATTAATCCAGAATCTTACATATATTAAATTATTGCTGACAACGCAGCACTCCAAAATTCGTGTTACTTATGGTATGAAAATGAACATGACAGGGCATAAAAGCTGCCTGACATACATACTAATACTTCTCAAGGTAGGTTCAATTGATATTTTGTTTTTTTTAAGTTTACAAGTCAGTCTGAAAAACAAGAGAAACCTGGGGGTGTTGGGTTTGAAAACATGAGCTCACCAGATCTCTCGAGGCCACATTAGCTGCTACTAGCAAAACACACACACATACACATCTCAGACCGAACTACGTTTTCTGTTTCATTCACTCTCCCCACTTTTGTCAGCTCTTTTCCAACAGGCATCTGTTTTAAGCCTACAAGCTCCATTAAACTCCCTGTCTAACAAGTGACAGACCGGGTGGCAACAAAAGTAAAAATCTAACAGATAAAGAGACAAACTTTTGTTGTGTTGGTGGCGACCAAACCAGAGCTAATAAGAAAGTGAGTTCTGGTCTCATTGAGTGGACAGAGACATAAATCAAGGGGGGTGAAAATGTTGCTGAATATGTAAACATACAAACACATAAAAACTTCAAAAGGCAAAAAATATGTAACAGATGGTTCACAGGTCATCAATGGGGGAACTGTAATAACAGCTCAATGTAAAAAACTAACTCTAAAATGTATAATAATGTGATGGTAGAGTACCTCTGAATAAAATCTACGTAACACAGAAGCACAATCTCACTTGAAACTGTGAGTCATCAGCTCAGATTTCACTAGAAATCTGTTAACTGTGACGTGAGTGCTTCGTGGAACTAAACAGTTTCACTTTGGATGAATAATGAAGTTTCTGTGTCACTTTCAGCATAACAGCATGGTTTCAAATTCACTGTGATTACAGTGTGTTGTCCGAAGGCGTTTGCACTGTTATCAAGACTGTTATCGGCTCTTTCCTTCAGCCTGCCTCTTCAAAACAAACCAAAGTGCTCTGATTCTAGGGAACAGGAAGCAAGTTAACAATGTTCATTGGAAAAGCTGTATCAGAAAGATGCCCGTCATCTTGGTGATTTGTTTGGAATAAAGCTCCACGAGTGTGCTGGGGATGTGTTTGTGGGCTCACACTACCTTGACGTGACTCTGAGCGCCCAGGTTGTAGATCTCTGTAGGCTTCACCTGGTTGATGATCTTCACCAGACACGTGCTGTCTGTCAGATCGCCATAATGGAGCTTCATATCTGACAAAAAGGAGGAATGACACACACTGACTCACTTAAACACAAACACTTAGAAACATAGACAGTCTCTTTCATATCTAAAAGCAAATACTAGCTCCTACAGTTCTCACTGGTCCTTCACATATTCACTCACTGTGATGTCAGAGAGACAGTCTGATTGTGGTGATAAGTCACCACGCTCTGGTGCAACTACAACTCCTACCAGTTCACCACCACTGCCAGTGAGAAAGCTTTTTTTTGTCATTTCTAGTCTGTGCATGACGTGAGGCTCCACGGTGGCACTAGGAAGAGTTCTTCACTAAGGTTTTAAAGCATCCAGCTCTCTTTCATACTGGTGTATATATTACAATGTTAATGTGAATAGACTGGTGGTGATTGGCTGTCAGTTGGGAGAGAGTTGTGCTCAGGATCTGAAACGTTTTGGAGAATAAGCTGTATTTTGTATCCTTAGTTACAACTAGGACAGAGACACCACACCTCCAAATGGAAGAATTTAAAAGACAAAACTTCTTCTCCAGATTATGCCAAAAACAACAGAAAAGAGAACTAAAGACGTTTGATTGAATATTTGTGAGGTAGAAGATAATATCCCAAAAGGTTTGTTTTTTGTTCTGTAAGTTACGCAGAGAGGAAACTTACTGCCTTCTGTATGCGTCTGTGGGTTCTGGTAGAGATGCTCAATGCGACCCGTGTTGAAGGAGCTGGAACGACGGAGTATACCATGAACCTGTGAGACAGGGGGACAGAACGAGGAGGTTTACTTATGGCAGGCTTTATATAACCACTCTTTTTAATTTACAATAATTCTCTATTTCAGTACAACAAATGGAACCATGCTTAGTTCCACTTTGTGCACTACTGTCATATTGCCTTGAAACAATAATGTTTTGACGTTAAGTTGTTGCCCTCCTTCACAGTAAAAGTTTTCACTGAAAAATACAACTGATCACAGCTTTTATGCCGGGCAGATCAATTAAGGCAGTGTGCGCTAAATTATGCTCACCATACTATACCCAACTATACCCAGTTTCAACAACACATTGCAAGGTAAAGTGAGTCAGTTTAGTAAACAGAATATGGTGATCGATACTTAAAAAAAATACATATACATATACACACACACACACACACACACACCTTGTTCTATATATTTCTTTTTTTTTGCCAATGATAGAAGAGATTATAAGATAACTTGAAATATAAATCCTTTCCTGACTTTCTTAGCTGCCAGTAACAGTGTGTGAACTGATTTCTATGTAAAGGACCAGGAATCACTGATGTCAATGACTGCCTAGCACCCACCACAACAAAGACTCCAACACAAATTCCATGTAAGCACAAAAACAACAATCGTTATCTACTGAAGCCCGTCTGGCTGGGAGCGGGACGTGGGTCAACATATTAGAGCATCAATTCAGTGAAACGAGAGTCACATCTATCACCTCAATAACCAAGTGTGGCAACACACAAATCTTATTTATGATTTTCCATCTGGTTCACTCACGGTTTGTGTTTTCATCCAGCTAAAGTAGATCTACTGACATTACAGAGCCTCAAACAGCGATTGTTAACCCTATCAACACCATGCCTGCCAATCCCATTCAGTCTCATGTGTGTCAGGTGCACTGCTTTGATTGACACAAGATGCTGACTGCAAGTGACTTTATGACCACAGGTGTCATTGTTAGCAGGAACTTTCTGAATGTGACACACAGGGCTTTTAAATGTAACAACCCATATGAAAGAGGTAATATGACCTACTTTGATTTATTGTGCTTCTTTAAAAAGACAGAAAGAAAGTCCAGTATTTTACTTTATTATTGTAAAAGCTGATGTCACAATATTGTGTCTCATGACTCAAGCTCAGTGTGTTTTTAAAATGTGATCTGTGATCTGTACTCCTTGTTCTGAGGCGGATGTGTTAGGAAGCTCTGCTGAGGGAAGATAACAGGACCTGATCCAAGGGGAGTCCATTAGTAGGAGGACGCTGTGCCCTGACCTCACTTCCTTTATTCACTGGGTACTTCCTGCCTGCCTGCGTGCTGCTCTTTAATGCCCCCCCCCACACACACACATCCCAGCCCACCACCCTCCCTACACACGCAGCATCCCCAGCCTGCACTCAGTCCACTTCCTCTCTGCTGTCTCTGGCAGCAGATGGCGAAGCGGTTCAGGCAGGCTTGGATGAAGGCGTGTGTTTGTGCGCGGCTACACATCTGAGGAGAAATGAAGTCATGCAGCTACTGTCAGGAAAACACAATGACCACTGGTGCAACATGTATGTTTATGCAAGCGCACTGTGCATGTATGTGCGGTCACTTTTCACCGAAGCCTTACGTAGTGTCAGTCAGTCAGAAACGGCTTGTTAACCTTCAAATCCACCGACAGGCTGTTGACTTTCTGTGCTCCTGAAAACACTGTGAAAGTTAGTGACCTCACTCATACGACCGTACAATAACAACCATTTCCTTGTTAATGGTCTGACCCATGGGTAAAAGGTGAAGGGTGAACAGGCTCAAAGCAACACAAAGGGTCTTATCAGGGTGACGTGTGAGTCAGCCTGTGTACGAGGCTGAATGTGAAGTGACATCACGATCCCCCAGGAGCTCCCACACACTGCTGTGGCTGGATGCTGCTTATCGAGGGAATGTCGCTCTGTGTGTATGTGTTCCTTGGCCTTCACGAGTGTCTGCATTCATTTCTGTATATGTGTGTGTCTGAGCTTTCAAAAGAGCCAATTCTTGGTACTGTCCAGGCTGGATTTCTCTCTCACCTCGTATCCTTTGGCGAGCAGGAACTCAGCCAGGTAGGAACCATCCTGAAAAGACAAAAGACAGCACACTTTAAAATCTGTGAACTGGCATTGTTGCGAATACACAAGTGTACAGTTCAGACATATTGTTAGAGTTTCTTGTACTGACTGAACCACAGCAACAACACAACCAAAACATGATCATTCGCTGCCCAAGTTTGGGCAAATTGTATTCAATATGTCATCAGAGTAAGTGATTCACACATTCATGAGGAGACTAACTTTGTTGTTGCATTGAGCCTTTACTATAAGAGGAGAACCAAAACTGATCCACTGTGTAGTGCAGTCATCATACAGCACACATACAGCATACAGACAGGACTCATTGATACAGCAAATATTATAACTGCTATCTAAAAGTCAAATTACAACAGTAAATAACAACAGTAAGAGATTTCAAAAGGCCCAAAGAAAATCAGCGAGTTCATCATTTTAAAATAAGACATAATGAAACATCTGTTAAACAGACAGAAATGTAAAAACCTCATTGATAACGTAATTTATAGATGATGTAATACAGTTTCTAAAGTTACTAAAAGTTACTTAACATTCTGAAGGACTCTCAGGGGGAAATATGAAATATCAGTTATAATTAATCAAACATATTTAAAATAATTTAAGCATTTCTAGGATTATAAATAAGGAATGTTCACAGAGAATCAAGGCTGAAACAATTATAATTTTAGAATACGCTTTTTTTTTTTTTTAAACAGTGCAACTCCCCCCAACAGAGGCTGAACTCTTCACTTCATGCCCTGTTCAAGTTGTTCTCTGCTGAATAGGTGCAGCAAAGAAAATGACTTGTTTTTATCATTTCATTGATGATTACGCCAACAGATGTGTGGATTTTGTGTCGTATCGGATCGTTTGGGGGGAAACCCAACAGAAAACCTCTAAATGATGAAACTGGCTGGTTCAGTGATGGTGTAGGAAAGTAAACCTGCACATTGTTAACTCCCTGACAACATTAATGGACATGAGCGGTAAAAAGAAATACACTTTTAATGCTGCTGGAACACAACCCTCCCAAAAACCTCCTCGCTGTAGCTGAATACTGAGCGCTGGGATCATTACGTGTAACATCTACATGAACCGGGAGCTTTGGGCAGACACTGGACCAATGTGTGTGCGTTTTGTGCGTGTGTGTGAGAGAGAGCGAGTCCTGTCAATAAGGTCTTGTTCCCCTCACCCATGTTACTCCTCGTCTTTTTTCCCTGCTCAGACTTTCCGACCGCACATTCTGGAACACTCTGGAACATTCCGAACTAGTCATGGCATTCATCCCCTGATCCCCCTCACGTATGTGCACACACATTTTTATACACTCACACTCGCAAAGACACATATGCTCACACTGCCAGCATGCCAGCCCCGCGCTTCCTCTCCAGGTCCGGGGGGGGTTGTAAGTCGAGGTGGAGGGCAGGGAACGGAGGAGGAAGGCGGCTTTAAGGGTGCTGGAGGTTGGGGGACACCCAAGAACCTGCACTCAGCGATGAGGAAGGTGATGTGTTATGGCATTAGGGCCTGCTCCTCGAGAGACAACATACAGGTAGGCCAAGTCTGAGATGAAGACAAGACAAGCCAGTGGAAGCTTTACACTCTCAAACTGACAACTACAAGCTGCTAAAACTCAGACAGTCATTTAAAAAGACATGGCAGACCTTCCTGGTTCAGTGAGTTGCATTAAAGTAGCATGAGCTGATTTATGGCCACTAGGGGGCAGAAGAAAACAGACACACAGCCCTGTCATGTTGCTGATCATGTTCTGTGGGTGCATCAGGGGTTGTTTGCTTTTCTCACAGCAACATGTCAAAAAGTCTTGAAGAAAAAGTCCTGCTAAATTCTCCATGATAACCTCGTCCACAGAAAATCTAAAAAGGGATATTTTGCTCTCCGTCTGTTCCCATAGTGGTGCATGTTTTGCACATTTCAAAATATTCGCCATCTGCTGACACTGAATTGAAATGAATGTATTAGATTGCTTTCTATATGTCATCATGTCTGCTGCTGGAAGCAAAGGGTTAAAAATGCTAAACCACTGGTACAATCCTCGAAACTGTTTCACTTGTTTAACAAAATGAATTTATCTCTTAGCACTACTCTAAATGTTTATTTAAGGTCACTTTCAGCCTCTGCAGGTTGAGCAGTCAGGTTGTGCAGTCAGCTGGCACTGATGCCCAACCTGTTCCTGCCTTACCCAGCAGGGGAGATGGGCACGGGCACTGGCAGCCCCTCACCCGTCCCCACGGCGTTCAAAGCTGAGGCCGGTGTCATGTTTTCCTGCCCCTGTGCCAGGGTCAAAGCATTCCATGCCAGACCAATATGGAAAACAAGCCTGAAGAGCTGCAGCTCTGTTTCAAAACAAGAGGCTCCTTTGAGGCCGTATTAGCCCATAAACCCTGGCCTCACCTCGCTGTTTCCTGTTATGGGGAGTTGGGCGGATTGGACACACGCAGAAACACACACACGCATACATACACACAACTACATGCTCACCTGCCAGGTTAATGTCACACCACAAATCCCCACGGACTCATTCTGGCCTTTGACACAATACGATCCCTCTGCTCTGTGGCTGCACTGAATACCACCGTCCAGGGTGAGAGCTAACTGAAGTATAAGACAGTAATGAACCATTCTGACCTAAAGTAACTTTCAGTTCCAGGAATCTTGTTTCAAAGAACTGAATAGCTTCCTGCGGCCCATTGTTGTCTGCTTTTTCACTGTGGCCAGAAGACCCAAAAAGATTGGGAAAATTAGCCCGCTGACATACGTGAAAGCGATGAATGTTTTTACACGTCATTTTTGTGCACTGGATTTCCTCCTCAGCAAAAGCACTCCATAAGGTCTGGTCTTCGTCATCACTTCATCTGTCAGAGATCCTCTTCTGCTCCATTTCGATATCAGCCAAAATCAAACTGAAAATACATTTTGGTTGCAAATGCTGGAATTTAAAAAATAAAATAAAATGGTGGGAATACTCGACCAATCAGAAATGTTCAGCACTACAAGGCCCATCCTACAGAGTCCCAAAAGGAAAAACCCCTGAGCAGGGACAGTTTAAGGGGTAGAGTCTCAGGAACTTAAATTACACCCTGGTCCCTGTGGTGGAAGAGTAGTGAGTTACTCCTAAGGTTCCTAGTCCCTGGAGAAAGTTCTTATGGTCGAAACACTGCTCTGGTCTCATATTTGAATACTGCTCTTTAACTGAATCCCTCTTCTGAATGTCGAGAATTGTGTGCAGTGGTGACGACTGTCTGCAGAGGGAGCGTGTTGCAGTCAGGTACAGGCATGAAACATCTCAGTCCCACTGAACAGAGCGGGACGAGCTCCGTATTGTTTAGTCTCTTAACTTTAAAATCCATGTTTATGAAACCTAACTTCTTTAGTCCTTAAAAGGGATATCTGAAGTTAGACTAAATCAGTCCATGTGTCAGAAAAATGTTAACAATGTGCACTCATCAGAAGCCCACCTCCCCCACAGCGTGCTGTCATTAGCTCCAATCAGCTCTCCTATCATCATCATCATTATCACATCATCACCATGTGGTTTCATTAAGAGGATGGATACTCATCCATATCAGAAGGTAGCAATGCTGTGTGTGTGTGTGTGTGTTTCTCACAAGTAAGCAATTCAGTTTTTGCTCTTTCACCTTAAAAACCTTTCCTCTAAAGGTGTGCTGCATAATTATAACCCATCAATTTTACAATTGCTTTAGATGTTAGCTGTGAATGTTTCTACATCGGTGCTGATCAAAGAATTTCAGTACGACACAAAAAGAACAAAATCATACTTCCGCAAAACTATGTTTGTTCTCAAAGTATGAAGGTATGATACCCAACCTTAGCTGTGCCCAAAACACTCAACAGGATGGACATTTTGAGCTTAGGAATAAAAGTAAACCACTCTTTTGTTATTTTTATTATGTGAGCTATGGGGAGACAGCCTGACAGAATCTCCTACATCACTGGCATAAATAATTTATTAGCCATACCAATTTCCAAACTTAAAAGGGTGAGAAACATGTCTCATGAAAAAAATTCAACAGATGATTAAAAAAACGAAACATTATAACGATTCATTAAAACAAATCTTTCCATGTTCTAAAAGACAGAACAGACATCAGTGATGAAGGAGTGAATTTATGGCATTTATACTAATGATAAAATGCCATTAACAATATAAACACAGTTACTGTCATCACTTCAGCCAAAGCGAAGATGTGAGTTTAGTCCCCCCTGCTGGTGGGACAGTGAACTACTGGAGCCTCTACTCAAGTCACTCTGAGACCGCATGTCATACATCACTAGGGTTGGGTCACCTGCCTAACACTGAGGCGAAAAACACCCCATGGAAAAATTTTTAACCCAGACACGAATTTAAAGAGCTTAGACTGTGTGCAACCACGGAGCTCATGGCCGCGTGTGCATTTATTTGTCATTGTGTATAAGCTACAAATGATCTGCTTTAATGTGCTTTCATTAGACCACAAGGAGAGGCTGCCAAGCGCGCCACTGGTCTGCAATTAGGCCTCATATGGTGTAATGAAGCTGTAATCACAGACCACAAACACATGCACACAATATAAAAAAACACACCGAGCACTAAGTAGGAACATTTGATGTGCCGTGTGAAGGGCAGCCTCAATCTCTACTTGTGGACCAACTCAGGCGTCTTCGCTGAAACAAATGAACAGGGTTTCCTGGTTTCAGTATCAGAATGACTGGGAGCAATTTCAGGGCCCCATTTCTGCTTTGCTGGGTTGCAATATTAAGTATCTGGAAAAGCCACCATGAGAATAGTTTGGCTTTGTGACATATCCTGAATGAATCGAAGAAACGGGCAGGTCAACGAACGTATGTCTGCTACACCACTGGGCAGCAGTGGCCCCTGTCACTAGAGGGCTGTTAATCTCCAAAGCCCTCGAGCAAGACTGATGGTTGTGTGGCATTACACTAATTACATAACAAATCAATATTTCTGATCAGGATTAATGGTAAACCTACTCATCTGAACACAGGATACCCTAAAAGTAAACTGCTATGGCAATTAAGATCATCATTATATTAACAGCACTTTGTTTCTTTATGAATGTTTCTTTTACTGTACCACAGGTTGCAGTCTGCATGTCTGAACTGGTGTTTGGGCCACTGTTTGGTTCAAGTTCAGGCACTGAACTTCAGGTGGTGTTGTTTTTGTAGTGATCCTCTGTTTAATTAAAAGAGATTCAGAGTAGACATGAGGCATATGTGTCTATTAAAACTATAATTAGAGTATAATTTGATAGTTATACGGTCAGTATCAGTTTATGACTATCTGACATTTGAATGGATCAAAGATATATACTGTACTTTATCTTCACGCTCAAGCTTTGAAGACTGTCAGACTCTATGTGCTTTCCTTAGTTTCCTGTCTGATTTTTGTAAAAATAAGCAAAACTGAGAACACATCCTGTGTTGAACATATATTATTAATCCTGTTTTCTGAAAAATGATCATCATTTTAAAACAGCACATCACAGCTGACTGACACACGGCACCATGATGTTCATGAAGTTCACTTGTCAACTAAATTAATTCATCTTTCTACTACTGCTCACTGCAGCAGAACTCTCATCTCTTCCTGTGTAACTACAACTAATCAGACTTCATTCAGAGGAGGAATCAGCCTTCAAGGGGCCATCAACAGACATTATGAGCGACGGAGGACGTGTGTGCACGGATTCTTAGCTTTATGGTTATTATTGCTGGCACCTGCTCAGACTCGATCCTGTGCTGCGAACAGCAGAGTCAGTGGAGGGAGTCGAGGAAGGAATGAGAGCAGTGTATCAAAAGCCAACAGAGGAAAAGAAGAAAAGAGGCTCACAGGATGAGCATCAAACAGCTCGAGGGGTCGTATCGCGGCGCAGCCTTGTTTTCCCAACCAGAGGAGCTCAAGTAAGAAGTCTGAACCTCAAAGCCAAACAAAAGTTTTACCGTCAAGCAGAAAGTCTGAAACTTGTCCTCTTCATAACCTCAGATCGTAAAACCCCACTATCAGCCAGAGCCCCCGCCCGGCTCTGCTGCACTGCCTTGGCACTCAGGTGGTCTCTCATAACTCACACCCTCTCACCCCAAGACTCCACACTGAGACAGCAGTCAAAGATATTCAGACTGAGCAGCACGCTGCCCTGAAATTTATGAACAGTAGTTAGGCAGGCAATTTACGGCATCAGTGACCCCGGCGGCCCGGCTTGTGACTTCTGAGATGGTCTATCCAGATGCCTGCCTGCTTGCCTCCTGCGTGGGCTCTCGCCATGACCAGTGGAATAAAAATGAATTAACACTGTTATTTTTTGTTTTTTGTTAGAGAGGGTCGAGGTGAGTACGAGCTGTGGAAAGTGCTGCTTGACGAAGGAATGTGAGAGGTTGAAAATGACTTTCCAAGACCTCTGATAGCTGTCTTTTCAGGACTGCATTCTGGGACTGATGACATTCTCCTCATACACAGGAAACATCCATAAGTCTGCTTATTCTTTACAGTTTATTTGCTCTGATGGAAATGAACTTCCAGAAAGTAAAAATGCTCTTATTTGCACAAACTACTGCTGGTTCGAGCACAGAACCACTGATGCAAATGCCTCAGTTCAGCTCAGCTCATGGTTGCTCCCACTTCATGTAAAAAATTAAAACTTTTTTTTAATCACTTTAAGCATTGTGAGCATTGTCCATGTCCAATTCTGTTCCACGAAAACAAAAAACAACTGTCTTTATCTTTACTAGAACTATGGCCTTGGAGGCACTGTTTAGTTGCAATCATTTATCTCCATCATTCTTAATAATAATGAACATAAATGAATAACTAAGTATAAAACTGAGGAACGTGTTACTGGTTTGTCTGTCTCTGAAATGTCCTCTCTGTCACTGACTGGGAATCTGTCCAAGGTGTTGCCTCACCCAATGCCAGCTGGGATTGGCTCCATCACCCCTCCCACCCTCTCAAGGATAAACTGTATAGATAATGGGTATGAGTTGTGAGAGCAAATAACGGGGCTAATTGATAATAATTTGGTTAAAAACACTTAAAAATAGATTAAAAATATGATTTCATTCTATTTCAAGTTTATATTAGCCTGAAATGCATAATTGAGCTATGTGTAGGGGATAAAAACACTTTAGACTTATTTTATTACATCAGTTGACAGTTTTGTTTTCTGTAACAGTGGTTGAATGTAACCTGCTCTAGTTTGAAGTCAGGAAATGCTGAAGGCAACACGAGTTTCTTGACCATGCACTGGACATGGTAAAATTTTCAGGATTTTAAGTAAATATTCTAAAAACAAAATAAAGTCAGCATGTCTCATTGCTTGTGTGATTCCAAGAAGTGGTATAATTAGGAGGATTAAGAAAGAAATGGATTGCCCCTTTTTAAGTTATACTGAGACAGGACATTTCAGAGTTACTTATCAACTTTATTATCAAAGATGAAAGTCACAAACATTTAGCATTTTGAACTTTGCATGAAATGAATAACTACATACGAACAAGTCAATTAAAAATAAAAAAGAACAATAAACCTGAACAAATGAAAATCATGCACATAAAACATGTAATTACTTAGTTAGCAGTACGTAATAAGTAAACTAAAGTTTTATCAGTCTCACCAGAACACTGAATAGACCTGAAACATGTTTGACTTTCTTGTTTGAATTATGAGTATCCATGTTCTTTCCTATTGTAACCATGTTGATGCAACTTCCCAACCTCCAGGCAAAGACACTCCAACTAACAAAGCCATGAGAGTAACAGGATAGCAAACATCCTCGACATCATCGTCATCACTCTCACAGTCTCATCTATCAGCTCATCTGTGCTGAGCTCATCCACTCTGCCAATTGTTCAGGTTATTATCCTATCAGTGTATGGTCCATATCATGTGACAGGTTTCACACCACAGTAGGAACATGTACTAAAATGTCACAGTTAAGTCAACCTGGTACCTGTCCTCCCATAGTAGGAATAGTAAAATTAGATGCTTCCTCAATATTTTTTCAGAATCTTAAACTGTATGTTTTGTCAGTGCTCTTGTCTGGCAGCCAACCTACAAGTAAATGGAGCAAAAATCTATGTAATTGGACAGCACACATCCCCACCAACACATGTATATACACAATCAAAGCGATAGACAGTAAGATTTAGAAAAGCATGAACTTTGCTGGAAATGTGAGTATACACTCTAGCTCCCTCCACCTTTTTCTATGATGCACACCAGCTCCCCTCCCCACGGCAACGTAATTCTCTTCTTCATTGCTCTTCTCCTGTTAACTTATATTTGGTGTAAACTGTTGTTTTCTTGTTGCTTGGTCATTCTTTTGTTGTTTATCTGCTGTTATGTCCACTCCATGTTAGTTCCTGCACAGTGGAGCAGAGTCTGTACAGGAGCAGTGATTGAAGCTCTGTCAGATACTCTGCTCTGATTGGCTGTTTTGATTCAGACGTGACAGATTCGTCTCAAATGGCCTTAGAGGCAGCAGGTGCAGCCAGAGGAAAACAGATTTTTTTATAACAGATTATCTGTCCCATGCACTACTGTCACACTGTAAATAGTGTGTTTGTGTAGTAGCTGTATTACTGTAATGTTGTGAATGAGTCTCACTCACCTTCACTGATGCTTAAGTGATGGTAATGTCCCTTTATGGATTATGTCAACTTGAATTTATACCTCTTTCTTTTAACCTACAATTCCTTTTTCAAAAGCGCATCAATTAGACTTCACATGCATCTGACATCATGACAGCTACTTACATGCACATAGCAACATTCATTCATTCATCTTCTAACCCGCTTTATCCTGTACTCAGGGTCACGGGGGTGCTGGAGCCTCTCCCAGCTCTCTTAGGGCGAAGGCGGGGTACAACCGGGACTGCATGCCAGCCACATTTAAGACAGACAACCATTCACACTCACATTCACACCAATTTTAGATTCTCCAATGAGCCATTTTTTAATAAGCTACCGTCACGTGTATTTAAACTGTGACAGATGATTTTCTTTATTTCTTTACATTTTGGTTGGGCTCATGAACAAGCTGTGAAGCTCTCTGAACGTCAGTATCCCCTCTGCCTTTACGTTTTCCTCTCAGGAGGTTTATCTAACACACACGTTGCCACACAACTCCAACATGCTGGATGCTTGAGAGTGACTAGAACCAATATCCTCACATCAACAACAGATCAAAATGAGTACTTTAATGTGAAAGGTGTCCTGTCCATTTCTGCAGTTCCAATAACCTCTACGCAGATCTTTCAATGAAGTACTTCTGTTTTTTTGTTTTGTTTTTTCTTGTTTCACTTGGTTGGTGGGCACAAATGACACACAAGTTAACATTGCAGGACAGGGGAAATAAAATAGTCCTCCACCTTTGCATATCTCAACACTGTAAAAGCACTAACGAGTGCACGTTTGCTCTGACAAACAGCCGACTGAGTGAATATCTTCAAACAGCCGCCCATGTGATAAATGATTTCTGTATTGTCTGTATTGTATCTGATGTTTCCAGGAGGAAATAGGCAGGATGAATCAGACATTTATTATCATCATCTGCTTTACAAATGACTAATTCTGAGCAAGCTACAAGCTTGCTACTGAAGATTTTGTAACGCGTCTGTAGAGTCTGGTCTCATTAGATGAACAATGGTTATCTTAGATGTGGTCCAGCTGGTTAAGAAGGCTCATACTCCCGTATGGAGGCCGTACTCCCTGAGGAGACTGAGGAAGTTTGGGACATCTAAGAAGACTCCGCAGACATTCTACACCGCCATCATCGAGAGCATCCTGACCGTCTGCATCACGTGAACAGCACTGCTGTGGACCACAAACGCTCACAAGAGAGGTGAGAACGGCAGAGAGGATCGTCCGGGCGCCGCTGCCCCCTCTGCAGGACATCTACCACCGCAGAGTCCACAGGAGAGCCTGCAGCACCATCAGAGACCCAGCACACATTCTTCAGTCTGCTGCCCAGGAGGTACAGGAGCGTGATGGACAGTTTATATCCACAAGCCATAAGACTCATCAACAGACGGAGTCCACTGCCCCCCCTGCCCGATAACTAAGGATGGGAACGACACATGATTTTGAGAGTCGATTGTTGAGGCCCACGTTGCATTTTGTCTAATTTTTAAGAGTAGCAGCAGCACGAATGCAGATGCTGGATTTTTTTTGTCGGGATGAACCTGCATCCCTGACGTGGACATGTGAAAAGCAGAGTTCTTGCCACATCATTTGCACCACACTACTTTCTCGTTCACTTTGGTAAAAGTATCCCACACCTTGCTTCTGTTATTCAGAGCTGCTGCCTCTGTCTTCAAGCATGCATTTTATAATATCAATATAATATACTTATTACGTATTTCAACTATATTTTTCTACTTTCTACACTTCACTTAATCACTTAATTCTTTTCCAATTAGAGCTAAAACTATTAGCCAAAGAATCCATTAGTAAATACAGAGAAAGTACCGTAATCACTAGCTATTTCCATCACTAAGTTTCTTGTTTGATTCTTCAAATACTGCTGGTTTCACCTCCTTAAATGTGGCAGTCACCTTTTTGATTTTGATCTGGCTTTCAACCACACACCTACAACTTCCCCAACTTTCCTTAAGTCTAATTTACATTACTCACTGTAGTGAGGACAGGTTGGTTTCTGCAAGTTAACAGAGATGACATCAAATCACACGCTGCGACAGCGAATGTCAAGAACGAGTAAACAAGTGAGGAGTTATTCCCACTGTTTACCATTCACACACACACACACACACACACACACACAGTTCACACACACACAGTGCACACACACACACTCAACTCACACACACACACAGCTCTCACACACACACACAGTGTGCACACACACACACACACACACAGCTCTCTCACACACACACAGTGTGCACACACACACACACACAGAGCTCACACACACGGTTGTTGTCAGCTGCAGCAGAGTTGATGTCAGCAGTGAGAGCTGCTCCTG
>JBAJHX010000106.1:3735316-3747244 GCA_037176925.1 Amniataba percoides
AATCAATAATATATTCATTTAGTGATTAAACTAAATAAACTTAACTAAACTCTGCCTTGCTGCACTGACTTTGAAGGGAAGTAAAATGAATACATATATCAAATAGCCTCACAAAAACCTAAACTGTATTTTCTCTGATGGACTTTACTAAAAAAAAAAAAAGACATGAATGCTTGAGTGAAAGTGTGCGAAAATCAATACAAAAAGAAAAATGAAAAAGAATAAATGAAACAAATTAAATGTCATATGTATGAGTAGGGGTCAACTAGCTGAAACATGCTAAATCATTGCAAGGCTTTGTAGTGTGGTATTGTAGCTAAACAGAAGGTGTATTTGAGTATTGCTACCACTGGATGGCAGAAAGGGACCACAGACTCGTGACTCCTTCGTCGATCACAGACCCTGCTGCTGATCACTGCCTGGGAAGCAACAGGAGAGCATTTAAGTGGAGGGTCCCTACCAGCTGTTATCTGGTTTCCTTGAACCCCGACCTACTAACCCCCCTACACACTCCTATTCACACAAATCCAACTAGTCCATGTTTGCAATGTAAGATCTACTGTACATGGTGACAGATCATAAACAGCACCTGCAGTCAGATATCAGTGGGTCTGCCAGCTGGGACTTAATGTTGGCCTTAAGTTCATTTCAGATTCATTTCATTCAGCTCTCATTCAGCATACGCTAAACAAGTCGCAACCCCAAAAACCTGAAATCTCACACTTTTGTTATAGTTTTTTTTATTCATTACTGCTCACCATTTTTAACATTTGGCATTTATATCAACTTTAGTGCAAGCATGAAAACTTTTTTTACACAGATTTTCTTAACAAAAACAGTATCTTCCTTTAGTTGTATTTTGGAGTGACGTCTCCAATTTAGAAACTCCACCTACATCCACACACTGCATCTTTACACTGCAACATAACTCCAGTGCACCTTTGGAAAAAGGTTCTCTGATTTAGCCGACTCTGCTCTGCCACATTCTGCTGTAACGCTCCTCTGCAAACTCTCTCACTTAGCTTTAAAGATCAGCCATCCCAGTGCTCATATATTTCCTTGTATTCCCCCTTGTCCTTCCAGTGCGCCTCTGTGTGTGTGTACTCCTTCCTTCCTCATTCTCTCCACCACACCTGTCTGTAATCAGCTCACCTGTCCCCATTTGTTCCTGTGTTTCTGTGTTTTTTTCCTGCACCCCTACCTACCTGCATATACCTGCTGGTAATCTACTTTTTTTCTCAGTCACTCCCTTGATTTTTCCTGCCTCCGTCTATTTGACCCTGCAAGGTGTAGACTGCCAGCATTTACTGTTTTAGCTTTATGGCAACTATTGTTGTATATCTACATTTGGATCAGTGAGTGAGTAAACCAACTGTTTCCTGGATTGTTTTACTGTGCTGTCTCTGCAACTGTGTTTGATTATTTGCACCGGACAGGAGTCAGAGATCTAGAGAGGAACACAAGTAGTTCTCTCATGATAATGAGATCGTTATGGAGAGTAACAAAATGAGCATCTGGTTCATTTAACCACAGCTGATTTCAACCAAAGTCACTGTCATGATTATCAGGGAGGATCCATAACTAAACAATAATTAAGGCCTAAATGTTAAGTTTGGTTTTTTGCAGTTATTTTGTTGTAGCAGACAGTCTGGTTTTATAGTATCCAAAGATGAGAGGCTGACACATCTCTGTTTCAGCCAGAAGCCAATCAGATAAAGCCTTTAAATATATTATATAGAAATAATGAAGACATTATTAAGGTCATCCTGTTTGCCGTGGGACTTACAAGCCCATCCCACTGTGCATAATGACCCCCACAATATCTCCACATAGACTACAGAAGCTCTTTTCTGGAGATCACAAGATAATTAACTCTTAATGGCATTTTAAAATACAGCAAGCACAGCCATTCCCACCTTCAACAGTGATGTGACTCCAATTACTGCATGAAAAACTGAGTGTAATGTTTGTTTCAACAACATGAATCCAAAGGTTACACTGAAATGTGTAAGCATGTTTTAGCAAAAATGATTTGAATGTTGCTGAAGCAGTCAGACAAATGACCAAAACAACACATATAAGAGCTACTGCTGTCAGTGGTGGAAAATGAGCACACTTATGTATTTAAATGAGTACATTTTCTAGACTATAAGGCGCACTTAAAATCCTTCGACAGTGAGCCTTATAATCCAGTGCGCCTTATGTATGAAATTAGACTTGTTCATTCATATTGCATTGATTTTGCACCTTATAATCCAGTGCTTTATGGTCCTGAAAATACAGTACATGAAACCAAGTACTGTACATAGAATTTAGATCCAGAAGTATATAAAATCGTTCTGATTAGTTCCACCTTTAGTAGTGGTGACATGACAGTGATGAATACATTAATGCATCAAAAAATGTAATGCAATCATGAATTGTATGTTCTGCAACAGTCATTCTGCTTAATGGGTACTTTTATTTTAGTTGCTTAAAGTAAGCTTTTTTGTGCTTTCTTATGCAAATCTTTCTGTACTTCAGAGATCAAATTCTGAATGCAGGACAGAGTACTCTTACACTGTTGTATCCTTACTGTAGCATCAGACTACCTCTGTTACCTCCAACTGCTGTTTTTCCCAAATATACTTCCCCAAATGAGAAGTATGGTGCACAGTGTAGAAACTAGGATGTGATTTGACTAACAGTCTTGTTCCTGTGCATATTTGCACTGGTTCAAAGTCACGATCAATTTCCTGCAGCTCGCATCAGCTTATTTTTGTAGATATTACTGCTGGCTTTCACTGCAGTAACATGATACTAATGTGTGTGAATATATCTCTACCCCAGGTGTCGCTATTGTTGTTGTTATTAGCTCAGGGTGTCATGACCAGGTCTCTAGTAGAGGATACTCCATCCAGTAGTGGTGCAGGTTTGACTCTTTCCCTGTCACATAACTTTCCTGTCATATTGATTTCAAGGAAAAGTCGGCATGGCCACTGGCACTCATGCTTCAATGACGGGGTGCACGTTAATGTTCTCCACCATGGAGAAACACTCAATCATTGTACATGGACAGTTCAACAAGATGATCAATCATTTCACTTGAACTTGTACAGTAAGACAGGGAAGTACCCAGAAAGCACTTCTGTCTCTGCCTCTGTGCGTATGTGTGGGTCTGCGTGTGTGTTTTGTGTGTGTGTGTCTGTATGTGTGTTTTTTGTGTCTGTGTGCATAAGTCCCCACTGCCATGCATCAGCACTGTGCTACTAATGAGTTATGCAAATGGCTGAAAGTGGACACCAACCAAGAGGCCAGATGAGTCCAGGCGAAAACAGCACATTCCCCCGGAGTCCTCATACCAGAGAGAGACAGAGGAAGAAACACGGAGCCAGGAGAGCTGAGGATTGAAGGTCTACATGAAATACCATTTCAACTTTATTTTTAAAACCAACTTCATTGCACCCCCCGGTCTGTCAATTCATGTCATCTACAGAAAGTGCTCTGTATATGTGTAACTGATTGATGTAAAATACAGTGAGACAGTGTTAAATCACTGACATGAACACATTTTGTTTGTCAAGTCAAAATTGTCACAGTATATAAATACATATACATACAATACAGTAAAATATACTGACAATTTCAGCCAATGTAATCATTTATTTGGTTGTTTTTAACACTACTCTTACTCCAGGGTATCTATAAGGGGTCATTTCATCATGCACTAGTAGGAAGTATACTAATGTTTCTCACAACAGCGAGGAAAATATGACTCTGTCCTGGATATAATTAAAAAAAACCTAAACTCTCTTTGATAGAAATAATTTATAATATCTTTATGCTTTAGCACCACATTTATTCTTCAGCATCAATAAACTCTCTTGGTAATCCAGGAGATTTTTTTAAACCAAAAACTGGATATAAGGATGTCCTTAATGTTGTGCAAAAAGAGGAAAATATTTGAGATGACGGACTTGACAGACACAGCACATTCTGAAAACTACAGTATCTGAATGGTTTTAAGATTTCTTGAAGAAATGTAATACAGATACACACCTAGATCCTAAATGTCATTCTTTCACTGGCTCTGTTCCTCCATCCCTATTTGTTTGTGTGCTAATTTGGGCTGAGCTATGTGAGTGTGAGAATCTGAGTCGGGAGAAGCCCTTCTCACATTAGTAATGCTCACACACATTAGCACAAGCTACAGTTCACTCTCTGTAAGCCTCAAGCCATTTGTTTGTATGCTCTGCATCCTTGGTCTATTTTGTTTTTATCACATGAACACTATGTTAACAGATTAACCCACAAAAATGACTTCAAATACAGCCCTGTATTGTTTGCAAATGTGTCTCCAGTGCCTCAGTAGCTTATGCCTTTTCATTGTCTACCCAGACACAAAAGAAAGAAAAGCTCACCTGAACTCTGATATTTAAGAGACGGCTGAGAGAAAATATAGATTAAGACAAAAGGTGATGTGGCACCACTGGTAAATGCAAAAATCCACAGAAAAGCATGGGCTGTTCCACATGGTGAACTTGACAGGCCTTGTCATGTGTTTGGTCTTTTGACATGAATATATTATTCCAGGATGCAGCAGGTGACTTGTTTTGTCGACCTGAACTTGAAGAAGACACTGAAGAAGCTCCAACTTATATTCAGGTTAGTGGACTGAGAAACATGGATGTTTCAGCACCTTGGACAGATCTCACATACAGATACAGGACTAACCTGCTTTGCAAGTCAAAGGTCAAACTTTATTTGGAATCTCCCCATTTTAGCCAGATCTATTATATATCTCAGTTTTATTCACGTTAAAACCTGCTCTGACAACATGTTGACACATCTGGACCAAAGAGGGCAATAAAGATGATGAATAGAGTAGTTGTAAATTCAGCTGTAATAAGCCCACTGTCAGCTGGGACAAGAAGACTGAGACTAATAAAACTATTGAGCTGACACTGACAGGCCTTAACTGCTCTAAGCATCACAGCTCTCTCAGTTTATGAGGAGTCAATTACATTTGCCTCCTGCTGGATTACGTTAGCATAATAAACTGGTTTATACTGGACACGTTATGTGTAGTGCTGAGGGCACAGGCTGTTTGGATGGAGTGGTGGAGTTAAGAGCTGTTGGACAGAATGTAGATGTCACTGCTGGTGACAAGTGTGTGACGCATGGGAGGTGACGTTACGGTTTCCACTGACTGTCATGTGCTCACAACCTGGCAACAGACGGATGAAATACTGCTTCACTTGCCAGAGATGATTGTTATTGCATTGTTTTGTCAGAGCAGTAGGTTTAGTGCACTTCAAGCCCACAGCAGAAATGCTACAGATGACAGAGAAACCTCAGCTGGTTGAGTTTACAGTCAGCATACAATGAATTCTTGCAATAGAGCTTTGCTTTACTTTGTTTAATCCCGGGAAACACCAGTTCTGCAACATGTTAGCTTTTTCACATCACTAAAAGCACCACTCCTCCTCTCAGTGACAGCAGTCACGAGGCCATCAGTGAATAACACCAGCATTGCTGAGCTCAAATATCATGATACTCAAACCACCTACATGCAATTTATCCAGCTACTGTTCTGCTCCACGAGCCAGAGCTTTGTCATCTATTGGGGCCTAAATACAGCTAAAATATCTTCATTTAGAAAGTGATGAAATAATTTCACTTTAAAGGTCTTGATATTTGGCCTATGGCTTAAGTTTGCAGCAAATTTCTTGCTGCCAAACATACAAACAAGCAGGAAAACACAATTTCCTTGTTGAGGGCAACAGTCATCATAGCTTCAGTCAAATCTTTCAACATGGCAAGAAAAGAAACTACTGAGACTGTATCATTCTGGCAAGAAGCCAGCAACAGTTCAGGTGATAATGAGGTAATATCAATTACGTCATTTGCCAGCCTCTGTTCTACCACCACATGACAGCTCAGTGCCATAAACAAAGATTTGATTTTTTTTTTTTTTTTTGCATTATTTACAACCATTCTTGTATTCATTCAGTTTGCATGAACCTCTGGCACGTTTCCAAATCCACCTGTTCACATGTAGCACAGGTGCACAGGCCCAGACTGCTACAGTCTCACTGTATTACCTGTAGTTCTGCAAATGACGCGGTCCTTTCCCTCTTCTTTGCGGAGAATAATTTCCACAACCGTCGCCACAGGAACGTGGCCACCAAACACACACTCCCTAATATCCAAATATCTTTGTCCCTTAGGAAGTTCTCCATGATGGAAACCCTCCTCTTCCTGTCACTGCTGTCCGCCTGCACAGGCCGTCTTATTTCAGCCTCTCTGCCGCCTGTGGCGAAGGAGTCTCAGGTGGCGGGCAACAAGTTGTTGACATGGGGTGAGACGGCGGACGCTGATTATGAAATAGTTGGGCTTCAGTGGCTGTGCATCGAATGCTCAGTCTCTTCCTCACTACAGACTCGGACAAGGACAGTGGGCCTGTGCTCTCAAGCCACCTGCCCACCCAGCCAACCATTCACCCTCCACCCTGCTTCTTCCCTGCCTCCCACCACAGGACCTAAAAGGAGAGAACATGCTGTCTCTGAGACGAGACCGGGACAGGTGGTGTTGGGTTCAGGGTGTCGTTGCTGTACGCAGAATCAGATGCCTGCTGCTGCTGGTATGTTAGCGAGACCCCCGCGGTATCCTTTAACTTTAGACACAGCACTTCATGCATGCATGCATTCCCCTAAGTATATGTATCCAGCAGTCACTTTTCCTGTCTATACCTCACAAACGGGCACAATCGTGTGCATGCATCGTTGCAAATGTGTACACCGACATGTGAGTGGACAATCACGCCCACGTGTAAACAAACACCTGCATCTGTGTGGTGCTAAGTTTATCTTTGCTGTGGCCACGTGCTGCACAGGTGACAACAAGACAGGAGTTAAAGAGAAAGAAAAGAAAAGAGGACTTTTATATTTCATTAATCATTAATGTATGTATATAAAAATAGTATGTCAAATAATAAAATACATTCTGACAAAGAAGAAGAAAGAGAAGGAAAAAAAATAATCACAAATACACTCCTGTTCCTTTGTGTATTTTGCACACACCACCTGCAGACGAACCTGTACAAATCTGCTTTGTGTTGTCAGCAGAGAAGGAAGGAGTTTCCTTTTTAGACTGTAAGTATATGAGTGTGTGCAACAACTATCTGTCTGGATGGAGGTGATGATTTATACTGGATAGTGGAATGTGACCACTGAGTCAAGCAGATCAGATCCCTCCTCGTGCCCTGCTAAACTTGTCAGGTTATAGTATCAAGGACTTTTAGCCAGTGCCTTTACACTGTTGTTTCAGTGGTTAACAACCTCAGGAAACTGTACAGACACAAGTACACCCCTGAGAATATGCCATTTATTTGCACAAAAAAAAAATCAATATATCTGGCAACTGAAATAAAATTATTTTCACTTACTCTCTGACTGTAAAGAGGTAATTGTTATTGGCACAACGCAATTAGTTCTACTAAAACAATCATATTTCAGATAAAGAGACTTGTCAGTAAAACATTTGTAGTTTAGTTTTTTTTTTAGATTTGATTTTTTTTAGAATGCAGCAGTGCAAAGTAAGCTTGATTTAACAAGCACCAACAGCTGGGGGGTTCAAGGGTCAGTGGGGTTACAGAGCAAGACCCCTGGGAGGGAAAATATTCCCCAGTGGGAATCTGAGGAGAACCTCTGCAGAGAGCCGGGCTGGAGTGACAGTGTTTGTTAATGAAGCTGGTGGATCTGGTGGCCTGCCTGCATGTTGCTCATAAAGGTGAGGAACAGCTTGTAGTGGTGAAATTATACAAGCAGGCCAGCAGAGGACTGAGAACAGAAGAGAGAATAAACGGAGAGGTGGTGAAGCAAAGGTGCAGCGGAGGTTCAGAGCTGAAGGTGAGAGTTGTTGGGCACTGTGACGTGTTGAGGGTCTTAAATTACATAAGGCGCCTCCCATGTAACATTTCCCTGAGTGCTGCCTGGTGGTCACTTGGAAAGCACCACTGATTTATAGTTGGACCAGACAAAAAAACACATAAACACAAATTGTACAACATAATGAAGAAATGCTCGCAATGCAAACACTTGAGTTTCAGTTACTTATCAGGCACACCGCGCAGATAAGCGATAAAACAGCTGCCCACCATATAAAGTGTGCATACTGTGCAATAAAAATGTCTTTGTCATTACTGATATTTATGCTTATGTCTTTCTCAGTGTCACTCGGGTGTTCGAATACAGTCATTTGACGCCAACAACTTTAATGTTTTTGACAATAAACTCAACAACTAAGCCCACATACGCAAAACAGTTAAGTTTGTAAAAATACTACTGAGTCAGTAAATATAACAAAAGCATTTAGATGTAACCACATAATTTGTCATATTCAATAAAAGGCAAATACAAAAATATTTGTATTCATTTTGTGCATCAGCAGGGGCAAACCAATGCTTCGACTGGTGCCAGCAGCAGATGATGTAGAACTAGATGCTCTTCTGTCACTGTTTTAAGCCCTTTATTTTCACATTAGAAAATAAATCCTAATAGTCTGATATCATCTTTCTTACAGTTCCTTTAAGCAGACCTGACTGGCAGCAGAGTTGTGGTCTGGAGTGCTTCAGTGGGCTCCACTGTATCAAATAATTGTGGAGCTGTTGATGTAACATCTGAAATGAGCGTTCAGCATCTTTTCTTGATGGTAACTGACATTAGCAGTACCTCCCAAGAGAGCAATGCCACTGGATTCATTTTCTAAATGAGCAAACTGGCCCAGGGTTGCCCTCTTGTGGCCTTTACTGGGCCAAAACGGTAGGCGGCAGGCGGTGAGTTGAGGAGGTTCAAACACACAATAAAAAACATTCAAAGATCTGCAGCTCCCTCTAGCGAACTCGCTCTGTTCCACCTGTCTGGACACGTTGTGCCTGCCAACAGGTGCTCAGAACCAGAATAGTGTTTACTGTGGGTTATTTCAGTTCCCTTCTTCCTCCCCCGCACAGACTGCTGATTGTGGCTCAGGTTAAATATGTGGCAGTACTGCCATCAGGGGGCACAACACTATTACAAAGTAACAGCAATTCTTCCACAGTCTCATTGGAAAAATGGCTGTATGATGGTTCTAAAAAGCAGATTAGAGTTCATTTAGCAGCTTAATTAATATTTTCATGAATCAGTGATTGATGGAATCAGCCTCAGTTCTCAGATAGTGTGTATTATGGTTCTGTGTAATACTGAGGAGAATAAACGCAGTGCTTGTTACCTGATGGTTTCCTCCCTCCAGCTCCACATGTTTGAGCTCCCAAAAGCAGCGCATGGTCTCCACCTTCTCCAGGTGTCGGTAGAAGGCCAGTCGGCCCAGACGGAGGCTGTTGCTGCGGTTACGGATGGCCTTTAGCCCCTCCATCTTTTCAACTATGGGGGACATGGGTATCGGTGGGGGTACAGCAGATGATGAGAGTCTTCCAATCTTCTTGTCCGAAACAGACTCATTACACTGAGTCTTCTTGTCTGACCTGAAATAACAACAAAAGGTTTGTTTTTAAAGATATATCATGAAATAATAAATCAAACAACAAACCAGCTCTTCAGTATGGATAAAATGATTACTCAAAGCAATGACTGTATGAAAAGAACATCAGTTTTGACAATAGATTATTCCTTTTTGTCTTTTATGACTTTGAATTTTATTCTTTTCTGGTTTAATCTTTGTCAGTTTAATATCTTGGTTATCAAGTAAAATCAACAATTTGAAGGTTCCACCTTGCAATTTGGGCCTCTGGATTTTTGATGGATGTGCTGACAGTCACAAATATATCTATTTCCTGATTAATTTGTGAATGTGAAGTATGGAGGAAAACAAAGTTACTACTTTTTTATTCCATAATTTCAATTTTTTTTTTGCTTTTCTTTGTCTTGTGAGAGTAAGCTTAATGTCTTAGTTGTCTGGCTTGTTGACTGGACAAAACAAAACTATTTAAAATCATCACTTTTTTTCTTTTACTATTTTCAGACATTTTAAATACCAAACAATTAATTCCAGCTCTAATCTAGATGGTTGAAATAGCAGTGCGCTCCATATGCTTTGGTCCAACCCTTTGGCAGCCCAGCAGATCCAAATGGGATGACGGATGATGTGAGAGAGAAATCCGCGCTGACGCCTGCTGGCGACAGCTGGCTTTCTGCTGCGCTCTACCTGTTGAGCCTCTGGGGGAGTCATGGAAGATCACTAGGGGGATATTTATACATCCAGAGTGTAAATGTCCTCCCTTTGCTTGACAATTACAGAGGTCAGAGAGTGGCTGTAGTTTCAGCACGGCGGCTGAGCCCCTGATACAGCCTGTGTGCAGCAGCCAGGGCTGTTCTTCAGCCGGCTCTCTCAGGGTAGGATTTCAACTTCAGTGCTAAAACCGAAAGACCGACCAGGGATGCACCTGTCACTGTTCCTTATGTCGGCCTTTTTACATTTGGTGATTTATTCACAGTTGTCACAACCCCCACTTCAAGTGCTTTCATTCATGTCTTTTGCTATGGATAGGAAGGGTTTGCACTGTATGCATCACCTGTGCAGATACATTTGTTCAACTCCCTCATTTATACTGTATTTAGGTAACAAAAGTCATGGCAGAAGATGGTGGATGACTTTTTGTATTCATGACAGTATATTCTCAAGAAATGAGAGGACGCCATGTGAAAACCATGAAACATGTCTAAATGGAGTCTGAACATGTAGTATAAAGTTGTGAATGAAAAGGTCTTTTGGATTTTGCAATAATTATACAACTGCACACAGAATTAATCACAATTGTCACAATTTCCTGAAATTTGCATAGTAGCTATTTTTATGGATGTGTATAGACTCCTCACAAAACAAGCTGCATGTTATTAGTAGTTCAACAAGTGGACGTGTCATACACACAGAACATAACTGCTCCAGAAAGTCACCAACAAACTGTGTAACACACACATTTCCCCTCATCATCCTCATTTTACTGCAAGCAGAGGTACAAACAATGTGTGCTGTATTACTTCAGATTAGAAAACTTTCCACTCTTATTCCACTACACTCCATTAAGATTACACTGTATGTTTTACTTCATTACATTTATCTGAGAACTGGGGTAGGCTCATTTTACAGGTTAAGATTTTACCATGAACATAAGATACACTGAGCCCGCAAAATGTTGTTGTTATCAGTAAAAATCATACATCTCTAAAATATTTTATTTAACGTTTTGTTCAGATGTGCATCCTTGTTGTTGTTTGACGTCAGTTTATCTTAAATGAATTGTCACTACATTTTAAACAGCAAATAATCTAATTACACAGAAATCTCCTACACTCTCATTGCTGGTCTATGATCCAGTAACATGTTAATGCATCAATAACTACGGTGTCACTACTTTTGTTTATTACTAGCTTTATTTAGCAGAGAATCCGAGTAGCTCTCCCACCACTCACTGTGAGACACAACAGCTGCCAACCTGTTTCTTTACATTTGGTTTTTTGAAGAGGACCTTTCAAGAACTCTCATGCCTGCTCTGACGTGCCGCCTGGAGCTGAGATGGCTCACAGTTCTGAAGAGCCCTGTTGCTCGTGGGAGGCTGGTTGACCCCGGGTCACTCACTTTACATGGCTTTATTTTGGGCGCTCCGTCGTACAGGCCGGGAGTCAAGGGGCACACTATCACCAGAAATGGAAAACCTCCGTTGGTAAAAAACCATTAGGCGACATGGGCTGTCACAGTGGTTGATTCCAGGCAGACGGGAATTAAAGCTGAATAGTTTGCTTTCCACTGTGGTCACTTTGACGCTCTACAGTTGATGCTTTAACCACCCGTTACATAAGGGTATTGTGCATGGTATGATGTGTGTTTTACATGTGCATGCATCCTAGTTGTGAGAGTGTCACTGTTTGAGCAATGCTGTCGTTTGTGTATGTT
>JBAJHX010000106.1:3803762-3827949 GCA_037176925.1 Amniataba percoides
TGTGTGTGTGTGTGTGTGTGTGTGTGTGTGTGTGTGTGTGTGTGTGTGTGTGTGTGTGTGTGTGTGTGTGTTGTCTCTCTTTATTCTTCTGATTGTGACTGATCCCACACAGGTGTATCTGTTTGCTGAGGCACTGGCAGAAGGAGCTGTTAAAATGGGAATGCCGAGTGCTCTTGCTCACAGCATCGCATCTCAAACTGTTCTGGTCAGTTTCATTGTGTGTATGTGCGCGTTTGTTTCACTGTCGCAAATGTTGCCACTGCTGTGGATACTGTGAATCATTACATACATGTCATCATTAATTTATTCTCTGTTTCATCGCATAGGGTGCTGGGAGATTGTTACGTGAGTCGGGGAAGCACCCTGCTCAGCTCCGCTCTGAGGTCTGCACCCCAGGTGGAACAACCATCTACGGGCTGCACACCCTGGAACAAGGCGGTTTGAGAGCGTCGACCATGAGCGCCGTGGAATCTGCAACAGAGAGAGCCAGAGAGCTCGGTCGAAAGTCAGCAGCAGGATGCATGAAATGATTGCTGCTGTTGCCCTTAATTAATACTTAATGGACTTAATTCAAGCCTGACAACAAACGGACTTATTAATCCAACCAATCACAATGGAACAAATAGAAAAAACAGTTTTTTCATATTCTCCATTTTTATTTTTCTTCTTTTTCATATCTTTGTTAAGAGGGAATTGTTGTAAGCAAAAATTAATTCTTGGCTTCATTCTGACATGAACACTGACAAGTAAGTTATTTGATCATGTAATTTATTTGAGAGAATGGTTACTTTTACATGCACACTAATAATCCAATCTTTTTTTAACTAGGCAGTAATGCAAGTAAGGTGTAACTCAAAATTTGATTATTTCCACAGTTGTAGCCAGCACAATAAAATGCACAGCATTTTGATTTTAGTCACATTTACTGAAGGCTGCTTTGGCCTTGAATACAGAAAGAAATACTGACATCACAGAGGGAGAAAGGAAGATTTCGGCAAGAAATCAGTCCAAGACACAAAGTGTATAAACTTGGATGAATGCCTCACAAGCCATGATTGGGTTATTATGTGCCTCTGATGTGTGGAGTACAGAATGTACGTGGTTGTGCACAGTGCAGCTCGTCCCAGTGATAGTTTGTGTCCCAGGTGTAGTTGACATCTAGTTACTGGCTGTGTGTAACACAACGTTGAGAATTCAATGCCAAGTGTTTAGATTGGGTTTTCATAAAGCGTCATGTGAACCTGCTCCCTTCGTGCATTGACTTATTTTTGTTGGAGTTAAATTGAAGTCTTGAAATCAGGTGTCAGCTGGGCTTTAGAAACACAACTCATAGAGACACTGACCTTATAGAAAACCACAGTGGGGCCCCTATAGATTAAATTCATACTATTTAATAATAGAAACCTGGGCTTATTTTGATGGATGTGCAACCATCTTGATAATCAAGATAGTAATAGTAATTTTTCTTCCAAACGCGAAACATTCTCTGCTTCTAGCTTGTAAGTGGTGAAATGTCTGTTCCCATCATGAACTGGATGTTGGTCAGACATTTGAGCTCCATGGAATGGTGGGGGTATTCTTTCATTTATAGACAAAACATGTACACAATTTAGCCCGAAAATGACAATACAGCTCTAACCTAATCACAGACAGTGCCAATTATATATCATGATCTTTGTCACCCTCAGGAGTCAGCCCAGCATCATGAAATGAAGAGTCCATCACGATCAGCTGATGAAGGTTGTGTGATAGGACTGAACTCCAATTATACTTACTTTTCATTCATGCAAGAGAAATGTAGTGATGAGAAAAACAGATTTATAGCAACTCGCAAGGTGTCAAACAATGAACCACTGAAAGAGGTCATTGAGCTACGTGTAGTCCTCGGTCTTCATTATGCGATGGTCCATTTTTCTTTGAGTCAGGCATTTAAAGAATGAGTAGTGAGAGTAAAGTTTAGAAAATACAACCCACTGACTCAAAGTGACCTTTTTTTCCTGGTTGTCCTCGAAAAGCAGGCGTTACAGGGTGGATAAAACATACATCTTGCAGAGACAACGCGACACAATCCTGACCGATAGAACGTCTGAAGACGCGAGACTTGGACACATGGCTGCAGCTCGCAGGCTGACACACTAACTGGAAAATGCACAAGGCTGTCATATTAACTGAATTATAAAAGCAACAACTTCAATAGTGACAATTATTCATTAAGAGAGAATCAAATGTGCCTCAAAGCTTCTTTGTAAATCTTAATGCCTCTACAGATGTCTGGAATCATTTGAATCCTTGTGTCCTTCTCCTTGTTTTGATTATCTGCAGGAATTTTAAAGTATTAAATTATGTTAAATATTTTTGGCACACTGATCATCCAAGATTTAAGTATTAAGCAATCTCCTCTGAAGGATGTGTTGAGGTTGAGATTTGCAGCAGAAAATGCACACATGTGAATATGTGCATATGTGAATGAACACATGCACACACAGGCTCACTGCAAAGGATTGTTAGGCCCGATTCTTTAGTTGGAAGCCCAGAAACAAACCGGAGCAATCTTCAGTTCTCTGAAGAAGAGTTTATTCAGGTCACAGGTGAAGTAGTGCAGGGGTGCAGTGTAGGGCTCAAAATATCAGAGCTCTCACAGGATCTCAGTCAGATGGAGCCTCGATTTCCAGGTGTGATTCACATTTATGTTCTTGGGCTGGTACGGCCCCGTACAGAGGTTGGACTTATGCACCATGAGTCTCATTGGCCAGTTATCTCTGACGTGAACAGGCCTACAACTGTGTATCTAATACAACTAACAAATTAAAGAGGAATTTGTGTGAACATCAGATTCCTTCTTATCAAGTTGAAAGTTTCACGATTCAGTTTAACTGAAAACAACTAAAGGTTGCATGAGTTCAGTGGAAAAGTACAAATCTAAAATGGACAGACTAAAAGACTGAAATCAAAGGTAAACAGAGTGAAAGTGCAAATATAAAACGTACCAAGAACCCGTATCCACATTGTTGTAAATGAAAAAAAAAAAACCTTACCTAAACATCAAGCAGGAACTGCTTTAGCTAATCATTGTACAAAATGTCAGACTATAAGATGTAGTATTTTAATTTTGTAGACAAATTGTCTCACTGCAAAGGACATTGAGGCTTAAGATTAAGATCTAAAGCACATTGATTTTTGGGGATGACTGATCTGTGAGTCCTTGAAACACACAGCTAAAGGATTTCAATGCTGAAAACCAAAATGTCCACAGTGTCGATGATCATCTGTTTGTGTGTGCTGTGTGCTTCACATGACGATTACCCATGCCTAAACTACTGAATATATTTGTATATATATTTATATTGTTATATATTTATATTGATTAAACCTGATTTGCTTGCTGGCTCGGATTGAGGTCCAGTTACTGAATGGTTGGGGATGTTACTGGGCTGTATAGCAATAAATACAGAGCATGAAAACATGTAAAATGACTGAAAGCTCCTATTCTAGGACTGCATGCTTGATCTTTGAGGACCGCATGTTGTGATTATCATATCATTATACACTTCACTGTGTTCACTTTTGTTCACTTTTTCTACCTGAGATACTTTATATTATCTATTTTATATGTATATACTCAGGCATCCTTTCTGTGCTATGCACAGCTATAATTATAATCATAGTTAGAATGATTTATCTTTAGATTTTTCTGCCGAATATCTTTTTTTTTTATTCTTCTTATGTCTTCCATTTCCTACTATTTGTCCCCACTGTGGGACTAATAAAGGGGATGTGAATCTGAAACATTGTAGGCTGCCTTTTCCTCCTCCAGAGGGAGACAAGTGTTCCAATTCCACATTATCTTTTCATAATATACTGTAGTTTGAAATTTCACACAAAACTGTTTTTGCAGTTTACAATAAAGTATAGTACAGAGAAATAATAAAACACATGCGTCAATCTACACCAGTCTGACTACAGCCTATGGATGCTACTGACAAGAAAGAAATTCAAATGTAAGGATTTAAGGATTTTAGTTCTTCTTCAAGATCTTCCTCAAGCTGCCTCCCCCTCCAGTATGTTTCACTGTTTCCCAGCTGACAACAGCCTCATTTCTCTAAAGAGCTGACCTCTCCTGACTCCCCAAAATTATTTCAAAATGCAAAGTTTCAAAATATTATTTATTCTTTCACATAAATAGTAGAAAACTGTCATGTCTCACTGTCAGCTTCCTCTCTCACAACCGGTAGCTGAGAATGACAGCAAAGAACCAAGAAACAGGAAACACGTGTACAAATAAAACATAACTAAAGCAGACAAACCTGAATCTGAATGTCTAATGAGAGAACGGTCTGATTTCACTAATATGATATTTCGAAGGACACATGGCTGAATGTTTTATGAGGATCATCTTTAACATTGTCTCCGCTCGAGATGTTCTGCTGAATGAATGTGGATGATCACACTGCACCGTGAACAAAGCTGGAGCTGGACTGGCTGCTGTAGCATCAGTCATTCAGGACTCCCCATCCCCCCTTTCATCACTGATCACACAGTCACTCCTCCTCCTCCCGGTGCTCCCTCTCATCCTCCTCCTCCTCCTCCTCTTCCTCCTTCCTGTTGTCACTCGGCTGTAGAAACACGTTGTGTCGCCGGCCTGCAGTCTCACCGCCCGGACACTAAACCCCGCAGTAAGTACACTCACGCTGGCTGACAGGCGGCTTTGAGCCCGGAGGTGATGGCAGGGTTTACAGACATTTATCGGACTGGGTGAATATTTGGTGCTGCAGGCTCGTTAGCCGGCTAGCTGCTAAAGGCTAGCTGAATGGGGCGGGCAGCTAGCAGCTAGCAGCTAACGCCGCCGGGAGCTGCTGTGCAGCCGGCTTCAGGGGCCACACCGGACACACACGACAGAAGAGACCAACCAGTGCTTCAGTGTCACGCTTTAAAACGTTACAAAACATTACGTTGGGCTGTCGCTGAACGGCAGCCAGCTGCTGACATGTGAGGGACGGCTAAGTGTAAAGGTTAGCGGGGCTGAAGCAGCAGCTGCCTCCTCTCACGTCTGAGGGCTCGTTTTCAGGTGTAAAGTGCTTTAAAAGGAGCAGCTGCTATCTCAGGGGAGCTCAGCTCTTCATTTCACATGTGGACTTTCAGCTCAGCGTGTGAGCATTACATCTGTGTTTCAGCTGTGAAATAAAGTAGGTCAGAGGTGTGGCAGTATCTGTCTCAGTGAGGTGTCCATTAGAAATCACAGCACCCTGACCCTGACACCTTATCTGATTCTTGCCCCCCAGGTGTGAATGGGGTGAAACATTATGGGCATTATGAGTGAAGGAAGTGCTGTTTGATCAGCTGGCAGGGCTCAGAGTTACTGTAGAAACCCTGCAGAGGTTACGTGAGGTGACTTCTCCAGATTCTGACTTCATGGGAACATTTGCAGCTGGATTTTCTCTTCATCCTGTGAATCCAGAGCTGGAGAGAGCAGGGGTGTCTGATAAAAAACATACAGACTATTAAAACAACACATCAGTCAGCCATGCTGCTGCCCCCGCTGACATGCAACTTCATTTCCATTAATATGGCCACTGTAGTTTATTTTTAGTCTCACACACACACAGTCTTGCTGCCAGAAATACTCACTACAGCACCAAATGTGTATTAATACAGCTTAAAATAGTCCACCGTTTCCTCCTGTTGGAGTAACATTTGCTCAAAACTCCAGTGCCCAGCTGTGCCCCAAAGATCAATGATTTTCTTTATTAAACTGTATATTTGTGCTGTTTATAGAAGTCTAAAAGTACTAAGAGGTGGGACTACCATACTGTTGGTTTATTGATAAAAAGTAAAAAACATTATCCTTTTCAATAAATGGCCTCGAGTTCCAGAGCTGCATGAAAATGGGGCTGCAGCGGGAAGATCTCATGACTGAAGTGGAAATCCAGCAGAGCTGGTTTCTAACTTGTAACGTCACCGCTAATGTGCTTGTTTGGCTAATTGGACTGAAGGATTTTAACAGGACTGCTTGAACAGCAAATGTTCATTTTTGATGATGGTGAGGAAAATAAACACTCGTCCTTTCATCGGAGCAGAGGAGGAAATCAGATGAAGGTGGAAAAGCTCTGGGATGCATCCAAGCGGCTGCTCGAAGCACTTTCACTGTTAGCTGTTCAATTTCTCATAAGCTCTGATGTTTTCTAAAAGGAAAGACTGAAGAGAGAAAAAAATCTGTAAAAATCTGTTTCATGTGGAGGCATTTCTTTAACATGTAGCTTCTTTCCCTTCATCTTGCATTCAGAATTTGAAAAGTGAGTATACCTCATGACATTCACCTTGTTCTGTTTTGTTTTTCCTTTTTGTTCATGTTTTTGTATCAGTTTAACTGTTTTTGCAAGGTGGTGATTGTTACATTTCTTTTTCAATGCCTTGCGGTTAACTGGATGAAAAGAACGTGTTGAGCATTTGACTCTGATACTAGTTTAAGCTCAACACTTTTTTACCCAGGAAGGTGAGTTAAGAGCTTGAATAAGATAAACACTAAGCAGGAAATGCCTTCCCAAAAGAGAGCTTGAATCCATTTCAGAGCTGATTGGTGTGCATCAGTGTCAGTGTTACTAACATCCACGTGGTGAAACATTTAAGGAAAGCATTTCCTGAATTGCAACAGAATATTGTACCGTCATAAAAATGTCACGGCTTGTGCAATCTGATTTGTTATTCGTTAACAGAACAGAAGCTCAGTGCCAACTGAGTTCATTAGTTTGCTTTGCATGAGCATGTTGCTGCTTTTCACTCATCCATCAATGTCAGTGTTTTGTTTTTCGTTGTTTTTTTTTCCCTTATAAATTCACACAGTGTGACATTTTGCCTTAGACTTATCACACCCTTTTCTTTCCTCTCATGTCATGTCATTGTGTCAAGGTTTGTCAAGTCATTTGCAGTTAGCTCTAAATAGCTCTAAATGTAATGTTTGCTAGACATGCAGCACTTCTTTATTCATAAATCATGAAATGTGTGTATCATCTTCAGACCACAGTTGCATGTTGTGAATATTTTACATGTGCAGATAAATGCATCTTGCGTAAACGTCGCTAACCAGAGCAGAAAGCTGTATTATGATACACACTGAACATACATTCAGTAAATGCCTTTGAGAGGTGAGCCTGGTGACGATGGGCTGTAGCGTTACAGTGACTGTGCAGAGACCCACTCTGCCACTTGAAGCACAGAATAAGCTGAACACTAAGAAACTGCATGATAATGCACAAATGTTCCCCTCAGGCTATATATAGCTTTGTGGCTCTCTCCCTTTTTCATACCTATATTGAGTCTGCTGTGCATGATTGTGGATGATACTGACACTTGACAAATCACAAACCAGAAGACTTCATTCACTAAACATTTCAGTTCATACGCATGGGTTATTTGTAGTTTCCGGCATGCCTTGTTGTTTTTTTGTGGGACTGATTTGTAGACTCGATTTGCATATTATCATATATACAGCGCTGTAACAAAGCCAAAGTTAGTGCTAAACATGGATTGGTATCAAACATTGAGTCTAATGTATCAATCCCCTCTGTGTCTCTAAAACCTTCCTGCGTCTCTCTAACTAATCCAAAAGCCTCTACCTGTTATTCTCTTTTTTTTTTTCCTGCAACGGATCAAAGATGATGTCTAAGAAGATCCCCCAGTGCTCTGCAGTGGATCAGTCTGAGCACGATCAGCCTCCCAGCCACTGTCAGGTGGATCGGTCTGTCAGCGCGGCACTGGGGTGTAGGAACAAGGCGGAGTCAGGTCAAAGAAACGGCGAGACGGCATCATCGTCTCCAGAGAGCGGCAGCTTGAATGGAGATGGAAAGCGCAGCGGGAAGAGCCGCCGCCGCAAGAAACGTTCATCCAATCCCGAGAGTCGCCCCGAGGAGAAGGTCGACGGTGAAGCCAGGAGCGAAGAGAAGCCGGACAGAAGAACCAGCCAGCCATCTGACCCCCGTGCCGGGCTGATTGGGCTCCAGTCTGAGTGTTCTAACGTGTGGTTTGAGCGCAGCGTCTACGAGCGAGCTGAGAGTCTCTACCAGTGCTGGTTGGCGAGCTCGTCCAATGGGACCACCCAGTCGGACCGGTCGCCTGCGGCCAGAGGAAAACACTCAAACTCTCCATCCACTGTTGCTCCATCTCCCTCAGGATTGGCGTGCCACCACAGTGATCAGGTGGCCTGCCACCACGTTGTCCAGGCCGTGTGGGTGAACAAGGCGACCTTTGACCAAGCAGAACGGCGTTTTGTCGAGGAGTCTGTGCAGCCGTCCATTCCAAACTCCCTGGACCTCCCATCCCAGCCTAACCGCTCCATCGCACCCAGAACGCCCGATGAAGGTTATCAGTCTCTAGCCCCGACTCCCGCAACCCCTGTCATCCAGCAAGCAGCCGTCACGCCAACCAGTCGACAGTCGATCAACGGACTGCCCCGCGTCCCCGTAGAGCTGCTCAGAGACGTGTGGCTGGAGAAGCCGCTGTACGACCGCGCCGAAGCAGCCTTCTACCAGAACCTGTACGGGAACAACTCCTCCAAACGGCCCAGCTGCACCGCCGCTTCCAGAGGCAGCGACCACCCTCAAAGCCTTGTAGAAGAGGAAGAGGAGGAAGAGGATGAGGAATTGGCAGTGCAGGAAAAACGGGTGGTCCAGCAGGGAAAAGCAGAGGTCTTCCACGCTCTGCTCCCCATTCAGGAGGAGGAGGAGCCAACTGAGGCCCCAGAGAAGGAAGAGGCATCGGGGGCCGGGGTGTGCCACTTCCTTCACCCGGACAGCGAGCGGGTGTGGCTGGACAAGTGGCGGTACGATGCTGCAGAGAGACGTTTCCATGGCTACAGTGGGAGTGAAGCTGTGGCGGTGAAGAAGGGTCAGAGGCCAGAGGCAGCGTCAGTACCCTCGGCCGCCTCACTGAGGGACAAGTATGACCAAACCGGGAGAATGGAGCCGCTCCAGATGTTTCAGTTTACCTTTCATTGTTTTTCTTTATGTAATCATGTGTTTCCTCTTTTTGTTCTGTTTTGCTTTGTTTTGTCTTTTGAATGCGTGAACATTTTTCATATTTTGTTTAATTTCATTCACCTTGGTTCCTTGGTTCCTTGATTCTTTGCTTCTCGTGGTCTGTTTGAAATGTTCCTGAATGACTGCTGTTTGTATGAGCCATTGTTGAGTTTTGCCAGCTTAACTTCACTTAAAGTTTCTTTAGTGTATTTGCATTGGGTTTTTCTGTTTGCAGAGTGTGTGATCACAGAATACATACTATAAGCCATTTTCAGCTCATAAGAAATTTCATGATTAACAGATAGATCAGGTGATTTGAAGTACAATTATTAGAAGTAGTAACAGATTTATGCCTTTGCCCTGACTGTGTCCTCTTCATGCATCCCTCTCTTGTCCCTCCTTGCTCTCTCCTCTGTAGCACCATGAGCTCAGTGGACTTCCTGGCGCAGGACAAGATCTGGTTTGACAAACCTCGCTATGACGAGGCAGAGAGGCGCTTCTATGAGCGCATGAATGGCTCCTCGCAACCAACACAGGTAACCGTCTCATTTTCCATTCATCCCACCTGAAGAAGCAAGAACCATATAATTCTTGAAGTTCTCTACTCTTTGTGAATCTTCTAATCCAAGGCAATTTTTCTACATTTATTTTTTTAAGACCTGCATCTATTGACATTTTTAAATGTTGATGCAGTCTATCCACACTGCACATTTTAAAAAGCTGTGTGATATTGACATTATATAGTTAGAGACAAGATCATTTATATAAAAAAAATATATATATATATTTTTTTAGGATGTTGGAGCAAACACCATTCTGCAGGACATTGCCCGGGCCCGGGAGAACATCCAGAAATCTCTAGCAGGAGTAAGTACATGCTGTTTTCTGTGTTTCCACATGTGCCGTATCTGCCTCTTATCTCACATTTTCCACATCTACACAAGGACTGTTCACGCACCCTGAGCAAGGTCCCACTTGACCTGTATAACACGTTGCCTTGAAATGAAATGACGATGGCACACGTGGAAGGATGTTGGGGTTGATGAAATGTCATGAATGGTGAAAACAGCTTGATTAGTGTAACTTCTCTTACATGGCTGCATGCTGGACAATCTACAGCCCCAAACAGCCACGGTCCCTCCTCTTGTACACACACTGATGACTGTGTCACTGTGTATTTTTGCTGTCAGAGGACTTAATCCACCACCACCCGATGTCCACACCTCACAACTCCATTTGGAAAAACCTACTTGAATAAACCTCCTTATTTGTGTCACCATTTTATGGCCTGAAAATATGACCTGATGGAAAAAAAATAAAGGCATACTTTTCTGAATGCTCAGCGTGTGCTTTGCTGAGTTTCTGGGCAAAAAACAAACCAAATCAGTGTGTAATGATTTTTTCCCCCTAATTGCATGAGGAGTAGATTTCCTTCAACACAAGTTAGTAACATTTAGGAAATTCTGACGTGGTGATTAGAGCATTTGTGTGGTTGGTTACAAACAGAGCACCTTTAGTGTGTTGAAATCTGTAAATGCTTAAGATTTGTTTGACAGATCTGAGCTGGTTCTGATGATACTGTGTCATTTCACTGCTGCTGATGGGTTCAACTAATGTGCTTCACACACAGATTTACTTTAAGTTAAAGTAGAAGCTGGTCTTTGAGCTGCAGCCATACAAACCTTCCTCTGCAGAGAGTCGCCTTTGTCCTGTTATCTTCCATAACCTCTCAGCCCCCCGGCGCTACTCCTCAGTAGCTCTCCTTCAGCATGTATTTTATTCAGCTGTGTTCCTCCTTCCCTCCCCTCTTCATGCTTGAAAAATCCCCTCCTCCTGGCCAGCTGAAGACTACGCTGTGTAACAGAGGGTCTGGTCAACCTGCCCCGAGCCAGCACTCCCAGCTTGTAAGTGCCACCAAGCCTCGTGTTTCCCTGGAAGCACCGCGCTGACATCCACGCTTGGGTTTGAGTTTATTAGAGTTCAACCCTTAGGCGGCTTTTCGAGGATGTTTTTGTGTGGAGTGTTGCAGACTCGTTCATGTAGCTGCTTATCACTGATACTTGTACCAGACTCCATCTACAGCTCCGGTGTTTCTGCAGCCTCAGTCCGGCTGTGGATGCTGCTGGGATGGACACTGGCTGTGTGATGCGTGTTCACCTTTGGCGTCTGCTTAACAGTCCTGGGTTTGAGGACAGGACTAACTCTCTGATTTGAGCCATCAAATGTTGCTCTGTGCTGATTCCTTTCTGTCTCGGTGTCTTTACCGTGTAGAGCAGCAGCAGCGCCGCTGATCAAGGAGAACTCATCTCTCGCATCAAGAGCCTGGAGCTGGAGAACCAGAGCTTACACAAAGGTGGGTTTGTCTGTCAACTGTGCCAGTGAAGAGTTGTCTTCATCTGAGAACAAAAGAGGACAAATGTCTAAAATACCCTGACTTCAGATTGTCTTACAATAAGTCTTGGTGCCTGAAACAGGCTAAGATATCAGAGATTATTTATTATAAAATAAATGACAGGAGAAGATGATGATGTTTGTAGGCAATGCCGCAGGATGTTTGCACAAGCCAAGAATCTTTCATGCAAATTAAGTGTGTGTACTGATGGTGTGAAGATGTATTTGTTCAGAGCTTATTGTACTTGTGGTCAAACTACACAAAAGCAAGCTTACAGGGACTCCGGGTAGCTTATAATGATGACACCAAAAGATTACTTAAAATCCCTTGAGGGTGTGGTTGTAAAGTGAAATGTTCGTGGCTGCCGGAGTTGATACTTTTCAAACTTTATTAAGAAACCTCGTGTTTCCATTTGCTTGCCAGCATAATGAATGTGAAAATAAAAAAATCTTGGTTTTAGCAAGCATAAAGAGTAGTGGTGCACATTATACATCTTGTCTGTGGAGAGTGGAACAGGTGTCTCTATGACAATTACCATGTAGATGTTTTTTTATAGGTTATTTAACACCATAATTTTATTCTATAATTTTTTAATAATAATTAATAATAATAATTTTATAATTAATGTTTTATCTTTTATCGTGCCTCTTTCAGTGGTGGATGACTTGAGGGCTGCACTTTCCAAACTGGAATGTCGGGTAACGGTTCTGGAGAAATCTCCTGCGGCTGTCAGCCCGGCTCCTGCCCCTTCAGTTCCCTACACAAATGTGAGTTTATCACATCAGTCACCTTGTGTTGTAGTTTTATAAACATCACCGTAGACGTCTGTGTGTGGAGCATGTGTTTATTTTCGCTGTGTTCAGGGCACTACCGTCCAGCAGAAGAGCAGCGCCCCAGTTAAACAGGAGGAGAAAGAGGAGGAGGATGATGATGACGACATTGACCTGTTTGGGAGTGATGATGACGAAGAGGCAGAGAAACTCAAAGAACAGAGGTTGAAAGAGTACGCAGAGAAGAAGGCCAAGAAGCCCGGCATCATCGCAAAGTCTTCCATCTTATTGGATGTCAAACCTGTAAGTCTGACGTTGAAGTTTGGGTAGATCGGGACAGAACAGTGTGTCCTACAGGATGCGATAAAACAGTGTAAAACAATAGGTTCAGTACATTTTTATCAAAGTTTGAGACTGACTGACACCCGTCACCTCCTCCTCCTTCAGTGGGATGATGAAACTGACATGGTGAAGCTGGAGGAGTGTGTGCGCTCGGTGCAGGCTGACGGCCTCTTATGGGGCACGTCCAAGCTGGTTCCCGTGGGTTACGGCATCAAGAAGCTCCAGATCGCATGCGTGGTGGAGGACGACAAGGTGGGAACAGACATGCTGGAGGAAGAAATCACCAAGTTTGAAGACTATGTAAGTACTCTACGATATACTCTTAAGTCTTTGTCCAAAAGTCAAGATGAGACAAAGACGAGACTTTTTTTAAACATCTGCAGACACTGAGATCACATGATTCATTTGTGATTTAACATTGTATCAGCAGGTTTGTAAAGATCTTGAAAAGTACCAAAACATGTTCATGAATGAACCAGTATTTCATTCTTGAACATGAAATGTTGAACTTAGCAGTCAAACACATACACGCCTCCTCCCTGTGCTTCAGTTTAAGGCCCCTTTAACCTTTACCTAAGTGTACACATTGTATTATTTGATGTGTACTGTGATTTCTTAGATTGTTCCGTGTTTTATCTGCATAAAGGGGCAGAGTCTATGCCCTGTGCTGCAGCCAACCACCAGGGGGCGATCTGGTGTCTTGGCTTTATTTTGGGGAGCTGTCATATTGTCCATCTTTATTTATGGGTATACCTAATAAACTGACACCTCTATATGTCAGTGAATCTGCTGCCCCAGGCGCTGTGAGCACATTGCTGCGCTCAGTATGAGGCTGAAACGTGGTGTGTGACAGAGCGTGTAAAACAGCTCTGGTGCTGCTATATTTGAGATCCTGGTTTCAACAGCCTGTAAACTCATTAACGTTTCTCCTTTTGGTTCTGTTTCAGATCCAGAGTGTCGACGTAGCAGCTTTCAACAAGATCTGATTCCAGTGTGTGTCTTTGTCTTTCGTCACGCCTTGTTTCTCTTCTGATTGTGTCAACGGTTAATAATAATAAAACCCAACTCTTGCACTGAAGCTGTTGTCTCCTGGTTTAAGAAAATGGTGACGTTTTAAAGTATTTTAAAGGGTCACTTCACCCAAATGACAAATACAACATGTATGAAGGCACACAGATAGTTTTGGTTTAATACATTGAGATCTTTAGATCCGTGCTTCCATAATATTTCGGTGGACGTGAAAGACACTGTGCCCACAGAGGCGTCAGTGATGAATTTGTTTTTGTTGACCCCCAAAAGCAAAACAGGATTGAGATGGAGGCAGAACTCTCAGAGCCTTAACTGTCAAAGACTGCCAAAGAAAAAACAAGACAATGAACAATGCGGGAGTCAGATGGCAAAAAATATCTTCGTTTCTCCTGTGATTCAACCAAGACGACTGTCGGACCAAGCAGTCACAGCCGAGGGAGTTTCTTTTCATGCAAAGTTTGTGAGTGAGCAGGAAGTGCATCACAGAAAGTGCGTCAGCGTGTTGTAACTGTTGTCAAACTGGTTGAGCGCATGTTTGAGTGCCTAACACTACTCAGACAAAAAAAGCCTTCTGTCATCAGACTATATGATCTCAGCCAGATCAGCTCAAGAGCCTGGCTGGTAGTCAGTCAAAAACTTCTAACTACACAAATACAGCACAAACACATCGAAGTTCAGATCATTTTAGTACTACTTTATATAACTGTCATATAAAAATGCTGTAAATAAAAAAATCTGAACTATAATTAACTTACACTTAACTATAATGAGAAGTAAATGTAGTGTTTAGGGTGGGTAAAGATAGTTTAAAACCTAAATGTATTCATTTTCATTTTCCTGCATTAACTGCTCTTTTGTTACTACAGGAAAGCTTTTTCATACTGTTATCAGTCCACAGATTTAACTCCTCAAATGACCTAATACCTAATACTGGACGGTATTACGGTAATAACGGTGCTCAGGTGATGCTGGACACACTGCACCGTACAGAGGCAGGTTGCAGTCGGTCTGCACCGTGTGCAGGCGGAGGTCTCGCTCCTCTGGGTGCCACAGTGCAGAGGCAGACCAGCATCGTGGTGCAGAGGCAGTCTGATCCTGCAGGACACGGAGGGAAAGCAGGCGCACTGCAACAAAGACTCCACCAGAGAGAGAGAGTGTGCGTGTGTGTGCGCTCACTGGATGATGCTGAGAAAAACATTCAGTCAAAGCTAAGGAAATGATTTGGTACATGGTGAAAAATACATCCTCGTTAGTACTACTTTTAAAAAAATCTTTTTTTTTTGTTGCTGAGTCACATTTAACTCAAGCTGCTCAGCAAAATGAGACTTTTCCACTAACTTGTTAGGAAATGTTTTCTCCACCTTGTTTTAAACACGACAAAGACCAAATGAGTGATTATTTGACTCCATTTCTTCCAATCATAACACAACGTCCCGTGAGTTTAAACTGCCTGCAGAGTGTGCTCAGAGTGAACCTCTGACCTGACCTAGTGAAACATTTCAGGGACTGAATGAGCCCTCTTCTTCTTTTGCAGCTGTTTAGGATCTGAGCCTGTATTCAGCTCCGTGTACACACTTTACCTTTTTTGCTTGTAATTATAGATTAATATCACAGTTGATTAAAAGCATTAGCATCAGGGACCCTTTGTTATGTCAGATGATCACTGCTGTGTTTTGTGTTTGGAAAATGAATATTTCACATTAGCCTCCTGAACATATCAGTTAGTGGAAGAATAATGATGTAGATAGTTTCTATTTGAGACTTGATGTCAGCTGGGATAGATTTCAGTGAATGATGATGGAAGCAGCTTCATTAAAAAAAAAAAGTAAAAGCATATGATTTATAATAGAAACTCATATTTGATGATGAGTGGACACACCAAACATTTCTCATCACGTCCAAAGCACGCTGCAGTGTTTCATAACATGAGAAGTTTTTTTTTTTTTTTTATCAGTGTAGGAACACAGTGCAGCTTCAGTCTCTGACTTCATTACCTTTAATCACAAGGTCGCTGTAAAAGAGCAGACGATGTTCACTGTGATGGAAGTTCAGACAGAGTTGTCAGAAGTATGATGTTATACACTGTTACATATTAATAGTGTATCATATTACATACTTTACTGCCAGCTCATTTGTTTGTTTGTTTCATTACTATTATTGACAATACTTTTTTTAGTCAGTTTATTGAATTCATGATCCATGAAACAGTGAAATTCCTGTTTGTGTGTCTTGCCAGACAGAAGTGCAGGTTCTACAGTAACTTATTGGCTTAGTACAATAAATTCTGCGTTCGTTACTAGGAGAACTATCTGTTTGCTTATTTTTACTTCCTTTAGTGTTTAGAGAAGTTCCATGTTTGTAGTAATTCCACTACTGCAAATAATACTGTCAACCCCCCCTGTAATAATCCACTCCACACAGCAGAAAAGAGTCTTGCAGATATTTGTGGTTGTTGTCGTGCAGTCAGCCCTGCATTAAGGTGTATTTAATATTTGTTGGCATAGTAACAGAAGATGCTGATTAGACTCTGATGGAAGGTGTTTTTTTTTTATTAAACTTATGAAACAAGAAAAGACTTTTGAATTAGAAGGCTAATACACACTCACTGATAATGTACAAGCACAGAGGCAATTACTTTTTTTGGGGGGGTGTCATTGGGTCACTTTTTTCTTTTTGAAGATGTAATGATTTCAAATGTCCACTAGATGGAGCTATTTAGTCATAGATGATAACCTCAGGTGGGTAGTGTCATAGAAGATTGTATTCAAAGGGTTAACATGAATAAATATGAAGGTTTTAAATAATCTAGATGGCCAACATCTCTCAAAATCTTTATTTCAAGTCACTAGAGGAAATGGTAATAAATAATAAATCAAACTGACCTTTTTCCATACAGACAAAGTGTAAAGAAAGAAACTGATCTAAATAACCTTACAGTGGAGATGAAAAAGAATAAAACATGGCAGGGTGGTTGTCCGCGCTCTGGGCTCAGCTGAAGAATGTGTCCTCTCCACTTCGCTGACCTCAGACTGAGGCCTCAGACCAGCATTTCACGCTGCTGTGACCGTATGCAAGTTACCGTTTGATGTGCAGTCCACTATGAAATGACTCCAGTGGAATGCATATACGCAGTGATTAGCTAGGGAGTTATTAACTTTATATATATCATAAAAAACAGTAGTTACCAAGTGCTTAAGGGATAAGAAAAGATCATCCACCAGTCAAAACATAGTAAATCAAAAGTATTGGACATTTTTAACCCAATGATGGTGCTTCATAAAAGCTTATATCAATTCATTCAGAAGGAAACAGATGTCTGGACCAGATTTCATGGCGCTCCCTCGGGCCACAGTGATAGCATAAGGAGTCGTTGGATACACTCAGCATGTTTGAGTATTCAAAGACACCACAGTGAATCGTGGATGACGGGAGGGACCATGTGGAGTATCTATACACAGAGTTCTGGATTTTCTCATCCCCGTCAAGTGAGTATTAGTATGATTTATAAAATGGATCCGAAGCACGAGTACTGGAGTCCTCTGACACTTTGTAGGAGTCTGTTCCAGGGTCGAGGGGCGACATCTTTCATTGGGGTGTATGACGGCCATTGTTGCGTATCTCTGGAGTCGCTGTGAGAGTCGGTGTCACTGCAGGTCAGGTCGCCTGCACACGTTACACAGGTTGTGCCTCCGGCTGTTCGCCCTACTGCAGCTGACCTTTTCCAAAGAGGAACAGACAGGTAAAAATACCAGGTCAGCTCTGTGTTCATGTCGCATTTGACCTCTGATTTCTTCCACTTGTAAAACAAAAACGTGCACTCTGCTACCTGCAAGCTGCTTCAGAGGTGTGCGAATTTATCCATTTTTTTTGTTTGTTTGTTTTAGTTTTTATGAGGCAACTGATGATTTTTACTCAGTTCCTGGGGGAACCACGTCTAATGGAAATGAAAAAAACCCAAACAAACATTGCATTTTGCCTTTTTTTTAAACAAGTAACAAAAAAAAATCTTCATTTTCCCCCCTGTGGGAGTTTGACTCCAAATAAGATTTTGATTTGCATTGGAAACAAATGAAACAATCACACCTCGCTGACAGGTCTCCATTTCTCTTCCCTGAAGAAAAAGAAGCTTTAAAACTTCATTTAATAGCTTGTTGAAATAACAGTTTTTGCAGTAAAGCCCCTGTGGCCTGTTTCACTGCACAGACAGACTAATGTTCCCTCAGTTAACAGCCCGTCTGTCTGACTGTCTGTCTGTCTGTGCATCCTGCCACTCCCTTCCTGTTTAGAGGGCTTTCTTTTCACAGCATGCTCCCATAAAGGAGGCCCTGTCTGGGCTTTGAGGGGCTGCAATAGCCCCCTAGATGACAGATGGATTGACGGATGGATGAGGTAAGGACAGAGGAGGCTGTAAATTAGATGTACACAGCAATGCTTTTTTTTTTCCTCAAGACTCACACTCTGTCTTTTGGTCAGTCATGAGTGAACAAAAAAACAAAAGTCAAAGTCGGTCAGGGGCTCTCAGGCCGACAGAGATGGGAGCAATTACTGTCTGAGACGTCATCAGCCCTGAGAGAGAGAGAGAGAGAGAGAGAGAGAGAGAGAGAGAGAGAGAGAGAGAGAGAGCGAGAGCGAGAAGACCAGGAAGAAGAAGAATAAAGGAAAGGAAGGAAAACCCAGGGGACGTCTGACATTTCCTTTCGATCTGAGCTGAGAGGAAACAAAGGGAGCAACACAATAATGAAAATGTAAGCTTAAAAAACAGAACCTTGTTTTTCATCTTGAGCAGAGACAAGTATTTTCTGTTCACAGGTATAAATGATCATGGGAGACATACAGTGATCAACAACGTGGTCACCAGGCCGCCACTGAGAACAGACGTGGAGTTTTTGTTAATGATTGATTTTCCCTGCGTACAAAGTTGCGAGCCATCGATTTACACCTCGTAGTAGCTTTTACATCTGTGCAGTTTCAGTAAATGACAGATGAGAACTCGATAAACAAAGAGGCTTCCTTTGGCAGAAAGTGGAGCTCTCGCAGCTGAGATTTGCTGAAGATGCTGGAAGTGATGTTTTCATCAGCCTGCGCATCAATATCGAGTCATTACCAGGGACCTGCTGTCTGCTGGCAGCGGCTTTAATGATTCGATTTTTGGTATTACTGTTGAAGCTGCTTTGAGGCTTTGTGGTGCTAGACTGTGTCAACAGACCCCTCTCAGGTTGTCTCTCTCTCACACACACAAACGCGGGGCCATAATCTTTCCCCGTGCTGATCAATAAACCTGATAGGAACATCCTGCCAGCTGGCAGTGACTAATGCCTGGGCAGACTGCGGAGGGTTTGTGAATGAGAGAGAGGGAGAGTGGGAGGATGATGAACCATGGATATGGGATGTAGATGTGTGTGTGGTGTTCTGGCCGACAGTGGTTACCTGAAGTGGACGCAAATCAAGAGAACTCGTGAGAAACGTCACTGTGAGTCATGTGGAGACGGAGGCGTCATGTCGGCCCTCTCTGAGCTCTGCTGGAGGCTTCGCAGGCTTTACTGAGGCAACCTTAATGCTGCTGCTGTGTTACAGGTCAAACCGACCCTCTTCAGAGTTTGTACAAAGTTCTTTTTCAGCCTGAAATTTTCTTCTCATGCTCTGCAAAATGTGAGACAGAGTTTGTCCTCCTCCCACCATATTTCACCTCAGTCACTCACACAGGCCGTGTTGCTCATATCTTTTTTTCATTTTTGTTTCACGTTGGAAACACTCTTAATATAACAAACTAATCCCGGTGACTCATTTAGCTCAGATTTTAAGCAGATGAGCCACTTTGACCCTGAGCAGCCGAGGTGCCAGCAGAGATGACCCCAGGAAGAAAAGTTTAAATATGTAAAATGGATTTTTAAAATGGTGAATTACACCACTGAATTAAATGTTCATTGGATTGTTGGTAATGGTGTTTGTAGTGAGGTACAACATTTGTGATTTTTTTGGTTTCACTTTTTGGATGATCAAACAAACTTCATGTCAAACTAACCAGGAACGCTGTTTCTGAAACCAGCTCGTCTGTAGGAACTTGGGAGGCACTTTGCACAGTTAGTGACATTCACCATTAGCCTACACTGAGAAAGGTCATCTGCACGGTGAGAAGGTCACGGGAACTTTTATCTTCGTGTTCCCTCGTCAGCTGACATTTACCTGTCCCTTTTTCCACTTCCTCCTCTGTATCTGCAGTCACACGCATGTTCAGCTCACACCTCACGCATACGGGCGGCATTTAGAAAGAGAAACTGTCTGATCATTACACTGCTGTCTCCATCATTTCATCAGCTCGACATTCACCTCCTCATCTGGAGAATCAGAGTGCTTCATGAATCCATCACTCTGTGTGTGTGTGTGTGTGTGTGTGTGCTGGCTACCTCAACAAATAACAGTCTACTAAACACACATTGCGTACATATTCCAGCCTGACACGCTGCATGTGCCCTGTATTTTTTTTTTTTTTTTTTTTTACAATCACCAAAGTAATTATTCATTTTCAGGCCGCTCTGAAAACAAGTCATCGACGAGCTCATTTAAAGCGTCTTTGTTGGCTCTGAAGGCAGCCTGTCTGATTGCTGTGCTAATTTTCCTTTCAGATCTCTCTCTGCTCAGCACTCATACAAATGACACTGTGACACAAATAACAACATATTGTGGAGCTTAGTTAAGAATGTATTTATGCCTGGCAGAGTATCGAGCAGCCTGGACCAGTCGTGGTGTTTTTTTAAGGCCTTAAAGAGCAACTCCACACCGATCACACTGAACGGCAATTCACCCAGTCGGCCAGGGGGAAGAGCTGCAAACGCAAAAAAAAGATCAGCAAACATATAAGAACTAATTGTTTGCGTTCGTGATAAATCGTGTGTTATTGTAATTGTGTGTAAAGTGAAACACAACACGATTCGACGCAGCGTCTGACGTAAGATGCTCTCAGCAATGCACAAGAGGAACCTTTCCACAATTCTCAATCTGCATTCGGACATGTCGCCTCTCATGGACCCATCGTGGAGATCAGTTTGATTTAGCTCAGTTATCAGAGGATTCCTTAAAGCAGGTAAAACACGAGACGAAACGTAACTCTGAGCACTTCAGTTCATTACGGTGTCATAGAGATGAAAAGTATATTAAAACATTAAAACACAGCACTCACAGATGTGCTCACTAAGCGATGACAACTTTTATGATCAGATCAAATCCCCACACTCAGTTTCACTCAGAAACTAATTACAGAAGCTAAAGATACTCTCGCTGCAGTTTCACTGGGACCTAATACTTGATTGTTTCTTTAAGAAAGAAATCAAAGATTTTCAAATCCCTCTGGGCTCCTGGTGGCTGAAGGCCCAGTTATCGTGATGATCAGTCCGATTCAGACGGATAACTGCTTCTGATTACTTCATTCTGCCGTATGATTGCACAGTGATGTCATCAGTTATTTTGCTCCGTGTTACAAACTAGTGCTGTTGACTTCAAATGACACGAACATTTGCTCGTAAGAAAGGGTTCAACCAAAGATCCTATCAAGTTGCATTATGGGAAAAGTGTTTTTGGGGCTTGTCCCTTCTTGGGGACATTAAATGATGACATTTCAGCTGATGCTGCTTCAATTTTGGCCTTTTGTTTCTATCTTTTTTCTTCTTTTTTAAAATCTGGCCATTGTAAGCTCTCACCTTTATGGGAGTGCAGTAGAAAACGACTGGAGGACCCTTTAAGCTTCTGGGCCCTCCAGGACACCTCATCTGAGTTCGGTTGAATCTGGGTAACTGAGTTTTAGTTACTTGCTCTGAAACAGTTGAGTTGTTTACGCAGCAAAACTCGAGAACATTTTAATGGGATATTTGTGTGTCTGGGAACACTTCTTTCCACAAATTAGCCAAGAAACTCATGTTGGGAAGCAATAAAGAAACTTGTTGGGCTGGTAGACTTCATCCAGCCTGCTAAGTGTCCGCCACATTATGCATGGAGGCCCAGATTCCATGTTTGAATTATTAAAAAGGGACATGATCAGTGTGTCTCTGCTGATCAGTTGTTTACACCACCGACGAGGAAGTTAGGTAAATCGATCAGCTCATCCTGCAATTCACTCTTGGATTCATCCTCTGTTGTATTCCTGACGTGCTTTAACTCATCACACAGCAACAAACACGAGCATGTCGACACACGGAGACGCCGAGAGGAAGACCAGGACTGCCACGAATTAGGACACACAAAGATGAATTAAACATCAGAGCGGCTTCGACTCCTGAATTCCTGCCACCTCCGTGTCTATCAAACAGAGGGAGGACGCACATGTTCCCGTCTGTGCGAGTCAGACACAGATTCGGGAGGAAAAAAAAAAAAAAGACTACAAACCGACGAGGACATCGGCTCCGTCAAAACAGGAAGTCGGCAGGCAGGGCTGAGTGGGAGGCTGGCTGCCATCGTCGCAGGAATGAGAAGAAGGAAAGACATAAAAGACAGGATATGCCCAGAATAAATGAGAAGAAGCTTTTTTTTTTCCCACAGAGAGAAAATAAAGTCACGTCAATCTTTGAAAAGACACAAAGTCACACAACACAAACAGGAAGCTCATGAGTAGGTCTATTTCCAGATTTTTTCTTTAAAGATTACAGTCATTACAGGAGTTATTACATCCCCACTTAAAAAAAAAAAAAGATACATTAGGAATAAAAAGGCAAAATCATTCATTTTGATTTTTGTAGCATTTTTTTCATCACATAAAAAAGTTAAAAAATCATTTCATTTCAGTTTTCAAATATATAACCAGTAATAAGAGTCCCCGGTTTGCTTCAACAGTCCATTCATGCCTCGTTTTCAAACAGCCTTTGTGCAGCAGTTAGCTTCCTTCATTCATCACGTCGACTAAACATAAAAAACAGGAAGTGAGATCATCTCTTTTATTAAAATTCAGAGGCAGCTAAATAACAGACTGGCAAAACTAGATTCTATGACTGAATATCAAAATAAATCAATTTCCTTCATTTGTTAGAGCAAGAACCAATTTGCATATTCACAGATTTAGTAAAAAATAGCGCTAGAATATCTCCAAAAAAACTACAGCACTGCTTCTTCATCAGAAAATAGAAAAGAAATCTGCTCTAGTGGTTTTAAAGGATCCATGATAGAGCTGCTCTGATCGTCTCGATTCTTTTCTTTGCACTTTTTTTTCTTTTCTCCAGAAAAGAAACAAAACATTTCAGACCGTCTGACGCCCTCTGAGCAGCTGTTCAATATCTTATTGCTTTTACCTTCTGACTAAACGCAGACAGCTGTTGTCTGATCGTGTCTGAAGTTTGATTTGCTCAGTTTGGTTAAAACCTCCTCTTACAGTTCGTGCAGGTGTGAAGCAGTCAGGCAGAGCGGCTCGTAGCCTGGATCATAAACAGCTCCAGTGTCGCTGCAAACGCACTTCAGGAGACACGTTACAAGGTGCAACAGAGAGGAGCTCTGACAAGAAAACAAACTTTTATGAAATGAAACTAAAGTTTGAACAGTTTTGGTTCTTCTCAGTAGTTTAAAGTGGATGTGGCTGAGTTAAAAAAGATGGAGTGAAGCAGATTAGCATTCAGTCTTTCAGTGTTAAACTCTTTAGAATAACACCGCCTCAGCCCTTTGACTTTGAGTGTGGCACATTTAGTCGTTAATGTTTTATGTTGGCAGAAACACAAAAGGAATTTTAAAACAGGTTTTCAGATGATTTAAGATGTTGAAGCTCAATATTTAATAACACAAAAGCACAAGTGAATCATCAAAACCATAAATAAATTCATTTTTAATGCTTAAATTATGTTATGGGTGATTTAAAAAGTGTTATTCCTATTTTGGTTGTTCAAACTGCGAATGTCAACGTGCTGCTGCTTGTGGTTGTATTGATTTTCTTAATATTTCTCCACTCCCTCTCGATCTGAAAGGGTCAGCTCGCCCAAATGTCAAAACATTTTCCCACATCTGTCTTATCTAGCAATGCAAATTGCTGTGTTTTGTTTTGAAAACATCAGCCATCCTGACACAGCGGAAATAAATTTAGTTTGAAAAATGACATTTGACAAATGCAACCAGTTTGTGTTCAAAACTTAAAGATAAAAAGAACAAACTGTCCACAGAAAGGATGTAGGACTGCTAAATAAAACCAAAGAGAAGAATATTAGGAGAAATGTAAATGGGGATCCTTCAGGACACTTGCAGTGTGTAAGACAAAGTCAGAGAGAGGAGACAGACTGACGGACACAAAGCGTCCTTTCTCCAGAGTCCAGCTCCACATTCCTCCCATTCTGCTGGGCACGACCTGACCGCAGCTACAGCTACAGCTCTGTGTCCGTCGCTCTGTCTTCTGGGAAGGCTCTGCTCCTTTTTCAGTTTCAGGAAATCCCTGAAAGGACACAGTGGTCACTTACAGAGGCCACTGCAGGACCTCAGGAAAAAAAAGGGGACATTTTTAGGCACCAGATGCCCTCCATGGACCTTTATGCTTTCTTTCCATGTGTGTCTAAAGTGAATCACAGAAGTACAGATGATCTGATAATAGTGTAATAAAATAAAGACTGATTTTCACTTTTACATTAGTAGATGAAGTGAAAATAAAGGGGGAGAAAATCTCTTTCTGTATGAACATCTCACTAAAA